>WYEA01024873.1:25623-42059 GCA_033558465.1 Alcedo atthis | reverse complement strand
ATACATGTTGGGCAGTTATTATCAATATTCTTACAAAATTTTATAATAATATTAAAAAATATAGAAAATATTGTATATTTTTAACAATGCATTAGAGCAAAAAGATAGAAAATCAAATAAAAAATAACAAAAAGAGATTCCATTATTAGAGAATTAGAGATTCCAAATTAGAGAAACATATTCCATCTGGTTAATTTCTGTCTGTAATTCAGGCAATTTTAAACAATTTCTGTTCACTGTTGTTTTTCTTGTGAAGATTTCTTTGAACACCTTTTGTTGTTGTTGGTTTTTTTTCCTCAATGCCTTGTGTTCTACAAGTTGTTCAGTTAGAATGTGGGTCTATTAAAGTCTTCATATCTGAAAAACAGGGTATTAATTTTCTCCACCTATTTTGCCAGCACATTTTATGTTCAGGTGAGTTTTGAATGCAGCACTAAGGATATTTACCAGATTAAAAGAAAAGCTAAGAATAAGTGCAGTATATCCATTGTATTAGCAATGCAGTCAGTCTCATGTAGTGAAAAATCATTAGTTCATTCACAGTTATTAGATTTCTAGAGCTTAATTTTTCTTTTTTACTAAAGAATTAAACAGCCCATGATATATTTGTCACAAACCAGGATTAGCATTGAAAAATCCAAGCCAATACAAACATTTCCACCAATATATTGCAATTTGTGAAGCACGTAGTACAGAAAAATGCATGGTCTTGATTTAATTAACAAAAATCCCTAAGGATATACCTTTTCCACAGATAATTTCATTCAGAGGACCAAACAGAGATACAACAACACACGTTCCTTGTCTACAAAGATGAATCTTGCTGACATGCAGACAGAGATCAAGCTCAGACCACCCTATCAAATCCCTGTGTCAGAGCTGGGCTCAGCTAATGGCTTTGCACACTTATCTGTGGCTGAATACAAGGGCACTGGCAAGATATCTGCAGGTAAGCAGCAGCCCTCTGGTTTTTTAGTCCTCAGTGAGACTTGTGCTGGGTAGCAGAATGAATTTTAGCTGTTTTTTCCTTCACACCCAGCTTTGTCACTGGGGTCTTAAAGCAGAAAGCTTATGGGTATTTAGCTTAGAAATCTCCTGTGTCCTCTGCTCAAAGTGAGTATCTAAGGAACTCCAGGGGGAGAAATGGGTCTATGGCTGCTTTACTGAATGAAAGAGACAGCTGATTTGTGAAAACTGAGGAAAATGTTTGTTTCTGCCCAGTAAGACCCAGTGATGAGAGCACAGAGGCAGGAGTTAGAGCAGTTGGAAGGAGAAGCCTCACTTCAGAGCATCTGTGGCAGTGGAAATCTCAAGAGCTGTGCTGGGTAGAAGATGCACTCTCCAAAATAAAGTGCTTGTGTGTGATGTTAACAAGAGCAATGTGCTTTATAAATGGTTTATTAATTTAAGTGGTCATTCATTGTTTAAATCTATAATTAATTTCACAGAGGAGGTAAATATGGAGTTGTGTTAATTGAAGGTTTGTGCTCTCAAGTGAAGGCTCTGAATCCATTGGAGGCCCAGCTTTAGGTAGCTCCCAGGTCAGTGAACTTGAAACTTGCCAAGTGCTTGCACTAAGACATGATTTCAGTCTGCCACCTTCAGTCATAAATAGAATAAAGTGTTGATTTAAAATAGTTAATTTCTGCTTTTTCTCCCTCCCTCTTCCATAACTTCTCTTCCAAAAGCAGTTCTGTGTCCTCTATTCTTTCCAAGTCAATTCTCTTTTTTACCTCTTCCAGTTACTTTCTTCCTCTGAATCCCTTTTCACTTCCCAGAATTGCTGTAGAAACTCACCATCAAACAGCTGAACATTGAGAGGTTTCACTTTGCTCCTTCTTCAGCTCTCCAAAGTTGAGATGCTAAAATCACTCCACCCTTGAAAACAACTTGCTCTGGATGTTTGCTACCCACACAGTTTCTCCTTTGCTCTAGGGATAAATTCTCCCTAAAGAGATGTTGTTTACTTGGTATCTTTTTTCCTGAATGTGCTTTTAATTAAAATATACTAATTAAAATATGACTTGCTGTAGGTGAATTAAGCATGTTCAGTCAGGTTGGGTAGACAGTGAGTTGGTTTATTCCACAGCCTCCCAGAAGCTGCTGTGTTCATTCTGGCTGTTCCTTGCTTATGCATGGGATGGATTTACATCCAAGGTCTCCTGTCTGAGCCTCTTCTGCTGTTCAGGCAGCTGAAAACAGCAGCTCTCTTCCCTCAGGGAAAGTTTTGCTGTGTAGTGGGGAAGAGGAGTAATTATTAATTATCATGGAGCGTGCCAGTTCTGGCTGGAGTTTTGCTTCCAAGCTGAGTGTAGGTGTTGGCAGCAGGGGGATGACAGCATCCTGATGTGTGGTGGTTTTTGGTTAGGATTTCTATTTTCTGAGCTTTTTTTCAATGAAGGAACAGCTGTCAAATCCAGGTTCCTTTTTGCCTGATGGTGTACCCAGTGTGGTGTGTTTTTTTTTTTTTACATTTTATTTTTAAATCAACATCCTTGCAAGTAGAGCAGCTTCTCACATTGGGTAAATTGCCCAAGTTCTTCTCTAAATGTCACCATTTCAGTCCAGAATTTGTGCTTTATTTGATCCTTGGCTTGTTTTAGAGAGTTTCTGATTCACTGAAGATCATCTTTCTAAGATTTATGGATGTACTGACTCAAGGTCTGCTGTCCTTTACCCTGCCTTCTCTGACATCCTCTGGTTTTACCTTTATTTTTTATATTTCAGTGTCTCTTGTTGCTTTGATAGCAACACTACAATTTATTAAGCCTTGGAGAGCTTCATGACATCAGTAGGGGTATGCAGTGTCCTTTAAAGGTTTTGGATTTATTTTCACATCTTGAGAAAAGTTAATATTTTATCATCCCTCATAGACTGTCTTGATTGAGCTGACAAAACCCTTTGCTTTCCCCCCCTGGTTCTTAAAGAGGTGTTTTAAATACATTTTAACACGTGATGTTTAAAACTACCCTGGTGCACAGGGAAAATGCCATTGTCTGAAGAGACCAGGGAACTATTTTTACCCACCAGTTAATGAAATGCAAATTACTTTTGGCTAAAAACAGTCACCTCCACCTTCAGCTTTTTGCTGCTTTCTAGGTGAGGTGGTTTAAAAAACCCAACCAGTTAGGAGTCAGAGAATGGTTTGCTATGGCAATGCCAAGTCTAATCTGATTTATCCCTCCCATCTGCACTACAGTTAGAAGAGCAGGGAGCTCTGCAAGTTAAACATGGGTTATGGTTTTATTTCCAACCCCACAACTGATGTCACTGTTCAGCTCAGCACAAATGAGTTAATTAATTCTGTGTTCCATGTTGAAGTTATCACACACTCATAATTAGACAGCCCTGTCTGCTTATCAATGTGAAATAGCTTTTTGTTTGTTGTTTTTAAATACCTTTTTTCTTTAGGTTCTGTAACTTCACAAACTGTTTGGAAAGCCTTTATTTTTTTTTTTTCCCCCTGGATCTGTGCAATGCAAGCAACTGGGATTGACACCCCTCTCTGTTAATGTTCCAGTTGATTACCCTCATTGTTCCCATCTTTCCACTTGGTTGGTTTGAGCAGAGTGGTTGGAGCATGGCTCAGCAGTCCCATTGTTTTCCCAGTGTTGCCTACACTGCTCAGAGTTGAGCACTGTTTTATGCCATATTTGCTGATGGAAGGGGCAGTAATGAGGAACATACTCAGCTGCTGGGAGCCCAGATAAGCCCCAAAGAGGGCAAGTGCATGGGAAGAAAGTCTGTTGGAATCTGAATGTCTTTAAAAGACACCTGAGCACTGGCTGGAAATTCTGTGTGAGGTTGTACCCTACCTTAGTGTCAGGGCTCTGGGTTTGTAGCACTCACTGGATCTGGCACCTTAGAGCAGCTTCCAGCACCTCACTGCATCAACTGATTGTATTGCAGCTACATCCAGGAAGATAATGATGGATGTGAATTGAAGGAAGGCAGAGTTTTCTTAAGTCTTCTGTTGAAATATTAGATTTTTTTTTCCTTCTTTTTAGAAAGAAAATGATTTGGCACTTTGCAGTTTGCTCCAGTGAGCTCTTCTTGAGCCACGAGCTGCTGAGAAACGAGTTGACTGTTTTGTTAAATTGTGAAATTAACTTTCTAAAGACAACTTTGAGCTTTAAACTTAATTTTTAATTTTTTTTTTTCTCTTGTTTGCAGCCCCTCATCACCGTCTGGAACCCGTGACTCTGCCAGGGATTGTCTCCTTTGTGCTGAGCCTCCTGTGTGGGGCTCTCAACTTAATCCGTGGCTTTCATGCTATAGAAAGTCTTCTCCAGGTATTGCACATGGGGATAACTTCAGAGTCAGCTCACCTTGATGAACTAAATCTTGCCAGTTGTAGTGCCAGAAATGCTGATTGTGAAACCTCAGTTAATGATCTCCCCCTCCTCCAGTTGTTTTATTGCTATATTTAAAGAGTTAAAAAGTTAAAACCTTTGAGGTGTCATCATTTCCTAAAGGCTGATGAACAGGGGTGATGAGACAGTTCCATTCTAGGTCCTTTTTTGAGTTGTTTTGGGGTTGTTTTTAAAGAAAACCCAAGAATGAAACACTGTTCACACAGCTCTGCTTGATTCCTAATGAGATTTTTCTGTGTTGTGCACAAGTCTCTCAGTTTATAAATAGGAATGAGTTACAAATAGTACTGAGGAGATTTCTGTCATTCAGGGCACTGCTTCTGGAATTTATTCAGTTACCTTTCTGCAGCTGATGTTTAAGAAGGAATGCCAACATTAGATTAACCTATTTAGGTGATGATAGGGCAGCCAATTAATTTATTCTTTATGTTATTGCATCTGGAGGTAATAGATGGCAGCACAGATGGGAGTTATTTTTCCCTTTTCTGACAAATGAGGCCCACTAAAAATCCATTAAAGTTCCCCTTAATTTACTTTATTATGGAAAAATCCACAAGGTTTAGTGAGGAATAAACCAAAACATGATTAATGGGACTTCTTCAGAGAAGTCATTCAAAAGCTGCTCTCTGACAGTGTTTCCTTTAGAACCAGTGTTTTTGGGGGGGGCTTTAGCAAAACTCTGTTGCAACCTGTATTACAGACTCCAGCAAACATGCAGAGCAGGGGGGACAAAGATTGACAGGCAGTTTAGGAGCAAACTGCTTTGTTTTAAACATCACTTTGAGCAGGAACAAGTTGTAGTTCCACGTGGAGCACCTTCTGAGAATGCTGTTTGCTTTCAAGGAAGAAGATTTGCATGAGTAGCCAGTGTTTTCCTGGGTGAGGTTTGGCTTGTTGCAGATGTGTCTGAAATGCACTGAGCATGTCAATTTATTCTGCTCAGCTCTAGAGAAACTCTAACAACCTGTTTGACTAAGTTAGAAGGGATTTAATTTTATTTTGGTTTGGGTTTTTTTTTTAAGCACATCGTGGAAAGATCTATTTATATAAATTCTTCCATCTTCTCCTTCCAGAAAACTTAATTTTCCAGTAATCTTTTTCTGGTAAATTGATGTGCTTCTGTTTGCTCTCACTGCCACGAAGGCAGAGCTGCTGTGTGGAATTTTACCACAACCTAGTGGCCAGTTGGTGTCTTTTCCTTCCAGCTCCTTTTCATTTTGAGAAGCTGGAGGGAGGCAGAGTTCTTCAAAGTTGATTTTAAAGGTAGTTACAAGTGTTCAGACTTGAATTTTCAAAGGGATCTGTAGCAGCTGAGAGCCAGTGTTTGGCTTTTGAAAATCTCAGCATGACTTGTCTTTGAATAAACATTTTGATCAGGTTCCAGGCAACAGTGGCTTTTTTTTTTTTCCCCAGACATAAAAGTAAGCAATGATTAGTGCTAATTCCTCTGCTTTAGTGTAGGAATGACTGTTTAACAGACAGCAATTAATATTTCTGGTGTTTCACTGAAAGATTGTAAAACATGCCTTTTGCTTTCTGTTCACAGAATGAAGGTGAAGATTTCAGCTATGTTATTGCATTTTTTCTTGGAACAGCAGCCTGTTTGTACCAGGTATGTTCTCCTGCTTGCATAATTCACTGCAGTTTGGAAACGTTACCCAGTGGTGCAGAAATGTCATCATGTTTCCTTAAATGTCACACACACTCCAATAGGGCAATTAAAACTCATTTCTGCTCTGTTTATTTATGAATCATAACCCACCATCCAGCAGATTGATACAAAGAGCTGCTTCTTGCTGGCATTTTCCCCCAGTTAGTCAATTAAGAGATTTGATTCACTCAGCAGCTTATAATTTATCTCCAAAGTCACAAGCAGTGAACTTCATTCTCTAAACCAGTTTCCTCTGGGAAGCTTTGGGGTCAGTCCAGTAACACCTCATTGCTGCACCCCAGAATGTTCCCCACTTGGCACATGATTGTGCCCTTCACCACTTGTTGATTTTTTCCCTTCTGCCTGTATTAGATATTAATTCTCCAGGCCAACAATCTGTCCATATCAGAATAGGTGGAGCTCCTCCATTCTTTTTGTTTGTGAAGCACACACATTATTCACTCCTCCCCCAGGTTAGAAACCTTATTCTTGATAAAATGTGAATGTCTGCAGTGAGACAAAGGACAAATGTCCTTCCCCCATGGCTGGCTTGAGGAGAGCTCTAAAGAACCCAAGCAGCTTGGAATGGTGCCTTTTCTTAATATTAAAAATCTATTTGTTGAGACTTGTTTCACACACTTGTCATTCCTATAACAAGGAATGGGTCAGTTAATAATAAACATATTTATTAATAATTTTTTTGATGAAGCATATCCTGACTCTTACTTTAATCTTGGCAGCAGCTTCACTCCTTCATATGTTGTCCCTGGAGGTGACTAGGAAATTATTCTTACTGCTGAGATAGTAGTACCAACTAATTGCTCTTTTACATATGATTTGTAAAACTGTCAGCAAAATCAGGTTGCATTTGCTCTGCTTAAAATGGCCAGGCAGATACAGAGGAGCTCCATCTAGATTCTGAGCCATGCAGATCACTTCTCTCTGGTTTTACTTTGGAGGAAGGACATAGAAATCTTCCTGATTCTGTCAGTGCTCACATCTGAGAAGATATTTAGATACCCAGCAATTACAAGTAGTTTTTGTTAATCCAGCCACAGAGGGAACACATGCTGAGGAAAGTGGGTGAGTTTCCAACAGAATATAAAATAACCTCAAGTAAATTGTGTTGTCTGTTTGCAAATGCACAATCCTCTGGCCCTTTTGTGAGGAGAAATGAAAACAAAAATGAAGTGGAGTTTCTCTGAGTGATGAAATGTGGCAGATGCCCAAGAAGAACAGGAATGACACACAGATAATCTGATGATGGATGCTGCTAAAAAATCAGTGTGAGTGTGGTTATGTATCCCCGGGGAGCAGCTTTGGAATACAAAGCAGGCCCAAGTGATGTTATCATCTACCTTGACAGAAATGGCTGCAGTCCAGAGGGAGAGCAAACATTTTTATCTTGTAGAAATCAAAGAAGTACTTTGAACAACAGCAGAAGTAGAGATGCAAAGTGTCCTTTTGGAGATAAAAACTAAGAGGCACAAACAGCTTTCCAGGTGCAGCAGGAAGAAGGCAGAGCAGGGAACTGTGGCCAGGCCTGACATCCTTCTGTGCCCAGAAATTGCCCCTTCAATGTAGAACTCCAGCTGAGTTGGTATTTCTCTCCTCCTGCAGCATTTGAAGAAGGCTGGTGGGTATTTGTGGATCTCTGCACATCTACCAGTTAATCTGCAACCCAGGAGCAGCCTGGATTGGGAAATTGCCTTATGCTGAGTATTCCCAGCTGCTCTGTCTGAGGAGGATCCAGCCCCGTGGACATTGTTCCTCCTCCAGTGCTCAGGTGGTGCTTTTTGACCAGGGATTGCCAAGAACATTCCCTTTGTCCTGCTCATGGTTGGAGTCAGTTTGAGATTTGCTCTCACATTGGAGAGTTGCTCTCAAAAAAGGATTTAATGGAAGCCAAATGTAACCTCCTGTTGCTCTCAGGTGCTGCTCACCCTTCCTCAGGTGGATTCTTCCACCTTTGGCCTCAACTTCCACATTGGAGTGAGACATTCCCTTGGTTTGGATTGGTCATTTGTCTGGAGAGTTGAACCCCCAGTGAAATTGTTTTCCATGGGCTAGACTGATTCCTTTTTTTCCCTTCCTTGGCAGTGTTACCTGTTTGTGTACTACACGAGCTGGAGGAATGCCAAATCCTTCCTGACTTTTGGGCTGATCTGCCTGTGTAACATGTACCTGTATGAACTGAGGAACCTGTGGCAGCTTTTCTTCCATGTGACTGTGGGAGCATTTTCCACCCTGCAGATTCGCCTGAGGCAGCCACAGGGCAAGTCCCCCGACTACAACGTCTGACAGCTCCTGCAACAGCCCAAGGAATTCTTGTTCCAACACTTCTCCACTCTCAGGAATGTAAATCTGGCCTCCAAAAGAGGAAACTAGCTGGATGGGGCTTTTTTTTTTTTTTTTTTAATAAAGCAATGTAAGATGCCAGTGGATGGGTTTTGATTGATGGTTACGCTGTTGGTCTTTAAAAATGACAAGAATAGAGGATTAGAGGAGGAAAATGCCTCATGTCTGTGCCCTGTGCAGGGACACCAAGGTTGGGGGATTTGCTGGCATAAAACACCCTTAATTTGAAAGTAAATTGATGGCAGGAATGCATAAAGTAAGTGTTTTGCATATGGTGCAAGCTCTTCACTTCCAAAACCAGTTTTGCCTTTGTGAGGCAGTAGGAGATGGGCTAAAGAAAGAAATAGATTAGTCCTGGTGCATATTAGCAAACTAGGTTTGGAATGTGTCAGATAGGAAATTTTGGAATGTGATGTTTTCTTAATTTAAAGGTAACCTGGAAACTCAAGTTTCTGAGCATCAGCTTTATGGCACCTGTGGCCTGTCTAGTGCTATAAATAACATTATTTATTATTGCCTTTTCATTGTATATAATAATCCTTTCAGAGTGAGCTATGTGGGCAGGGGTTTTTTTAGTAATTATTCCCAAAGTTCTGCCCCTTAACCCAGGATTTCTGGATGTTTCCTGTGTCTGAAGTTGGGAAAGGCTGAAAGGAGATGGACTGGTGAGTAAATGGAGTGACTTTTACTTGCTGGACTGTTCTTTTTTTATATACATGTAGAAATAGATGAATAATTGAATCAAACCCAAGATAAACAACAGATAACAGGAAAATAATAAATAAATATAATAATAATAAATAAAAAATCTGATTATTTTAAGAGGAAACCAGGGATTTTGCTTATTCTGGTTTATGGGTTGGGTGTTTTTGTGCTGGAATAGAACCTCCTTGATGGAGCCCTGTTGTGCAACTCCCAATCACCTGGCAAACCCAGGACACTTGGAGAGTGGCAACCACATGGTGCCCCCAGCACTTACACTGTTGGGTTGGGTGTTTTTTATTGTTCTGTGACAGTTCTGTACACATTTTCTTTGACTGCTTCATACCAAAACTGTTTCAGGAAGTTACTTAGTAAGTTGTATTTTATATCAGACCAAGATGAAGGGAGCTAAATATTTTCTTTTTACTTAGGTGGCATTAGTCAAGAAAATGATGCATGGTACAAGCAAGAAGAATTAGAGGATGAGTTTGAAGTGAGCAGGATCGACAGGTATTCTGTCCTTCATAACTTGAGATCAAGACCTCAGAGAGACCTTGGTGGGCTGCTTGGGGTTGGTGTTGGAGCTGATGTGCTCCCCCCTGTTAGAGAAGAATGGATTCATCAGTGTGACCTGCTGTTGGGAGTCCAGAAAATGGGGAAAAGAGCAGGAGGAGGACTTTGTTGTGAGTCTGTGATGGACAAATATTCGTGTTGTGAGTAGAAAACCAGATCTGATCATGCTTATAAAGTCTAGAAGAGTCCTTTTCACTCCCCGCCATCAATACAGGAGTGCCCAAATCCTGCTTAGTTTTTCACCTCAGGCTATTGGGCAGTTTTCCATGGCACCATTTCTTCAGGTTTTCTGTTGGCAGAGAATCTTGTTTCTCTGAGACACCTTCTCTTCCTGCTCTACCTGAAGGTGAACTTGTAAGGAGTGAAAACTTCCTTTGTTGCCACATCTGGAGCCATTATTCCATTACAGTGATGCTGCCATGGAATTAAATGCTGATGAGCAGGTATAATGAATAAATGCAGTAGGAGACAGTCAGGGGATTGTTTCCTTGGGTTATGGCACTGATACAAATCCCATTTCCCAAGGAGAATTAATGAGCATGACTGTGCATCATCACCTGATATTACTAGGTGCTAAAACAGGGCTTTTGAACATTCTCCTTCAGTGTGACTGGTATTAGAACTTGCTGACATTCAGTGTGAGATGAGGAACAAGGGGCACCAGCCCCAGTTGGAGGTGAAAACTGGCTGGAAGTTCCCAGGTTTTCCCCACTGGAGTACAAACTCAGTGTTCAGAGAAGTAGTAGCTGCTTCCCTCCCAGTTTTACCTTATGAACTTAAAAACAGAACTGCTCTCTTGAACAACATGTGCTATTTCAGTCTGAAATGTGCAAGACCATTCCCAGTCACTTGCTTTTTTTCTGTGGGATGGAGAGGCAGAGCCCACTTCATTCAGGATTTCTGGAGTAAGCCTCAGGGTTGGAATGAGTCCATCACAACACCCACTCTACCCTACTTCTCTTTAAAGAAGGCCTTCACCATTTTCACTGCAGCTAAGCTGGGATTGTTAATTCCTGGTTTGTCCCAGCAAAAAGCAGCCCCATTAAGATGCAGCAGCTCCTGGCTGAGGCTACACGAGGCTGTTTCCAGCAGGTGGCAACAGTTCTTTGCAGCCCACATTCTCTCTAAATTTGGGTTCAGCTCAGCTCCAGCTGGGCTCTTGAGGAGGTTTTTGGTCAAATGGCAGCTGCAGCAGCATCACCCTGGAGCTGGGCAGGGCTGGGATCTCACCCTGCTGCTGCTGGGCCCACCATTCCCACCGAGTTGCCAGTGTCCTCTCCACACCAGCCTCCCATCTCAGTCTGCAGCAAAGAGGTCAGTGTTTATCACTCCCTCTGCTTCACACTGCTTCATGGAATTTAACAGGGAGAGGGAAGAGAAACCCAGGATATCCCTTTTTTGCTGTTGTTCCCCAGAGGTGTAATGGGAGTGGTTTAATTGCTCTCGAATCAGGTGATTCTGGCTCCTGCAATTGAAAAGCCTGGAGTCAAGGGACTAGAAATTGAGATTTATTTTTTTTTTCAGCTTAAAAAAGCTGAACTGCTCTTTTCCAGGCTGCATCCCCAGCTGTCTCTCCCTGCCAGCACCCAGAGTTCCAAGTAGAAGTGAATGGAATGGAAAGATGGAAAGAGTTGCCCAGTTCCTCCTCACTGAAAAGGGCAGGTGAAAGCTGCAGCTTTTTGTTGCCCAGTTCTAATCCAGCTCCTGTTAATTGGTTTAATTCTATGCAGCTTTCACTGCTTACCTGTGGAGACTGACATTGCTGCAGGGACAAGCACTGCTTTTTCCAGCTGCCCTTGGGAGGACAAGGGGAATTCTTGGCCAAAGGTGATGTACTTTTACAAATACACTTTTATTTTCCTTTTTATAGGAGACACACAGAATTTCAGCTGCTCAGCTCTACCACTATAGTGAATATCTTTATCCCCAGTGTCACTTACCCTGAGATAACATTTCAAAGTGCAGAACAGTGTTCCCTGTGTGGCCAGGGCTCCCCAGCTGGGTGTTACCCAGTCCCAGGGGTGGTTCTGTGCTTTGTTTCCATCTCCTACCCAACTCGGGGTGATCTTTCCACTAGCCAGCTGCAGCTACAATGAAACAGAGACACTTCACCAGTGAAACAGTGTTTAATATCCTTAAATTACTTAAATAGATTTCAATTTCCATGGGAAATCATAATGGTCTCCGTTGTTGCAAGGTCCAAAGAGCAGTGTGTGCATACCTCTTGACATGATCATGACACACTGTCAACAATCACAGCTAGAGATACTGGGGGGGGTGGGAATCTCATTGACAACACAACTCCAGAAGGTGAAGTGCAAGGTTGAGGCGACTGCAAGAGGTTCAGAGAGCAGCAAACCTAAAAAACAAACCCCAGTGGATGGCAGGAAGGCAAAGAAATGCTGAGGGGGGTGAAGGCATGGAGGGGACAGGGGTGTCACAGCATGAGGCAGCTCGGGGGGGGGGGCTGCAGACCAAGACAGATGTCACAGGGCAAAAGTATAGTACAAGGGCAGACTTGGCAGTTTTCCAGAAGTCAGGATACTATACTTTTCCAAGATGTTTTCCCAGTGGGAAGGAAAAAAAGGGGGGGGGGGCAGTGCCATTTAAGCTGAAGTTTAAATGGCTCGATGCTGGGGGGGGGGGGTTAGGTTCAGCAATGTGGCAAATTAAGACAGGATTAATTAAACCCAGGGGTTCTCACTGAACTCTTGGTGTGGAGGAGGGAAAGACAAAGCAATGGCCACCACCATAGTGCAATCGTGAAGCTGATGATACTACAGTCATTCTGCCCTGAGAAGAGTGGAAAACAACTTTATTAAATGTCCAAAGAGTGGAGTCACTTTTAGTGCTAGCCAAATTCAATATCAAAACTCTCCCCTCATAGAATATAAAAAATAGAGCTTTTTTTTTTTTAAATTATTTTCTTTTTCTTTTTTTTTTTTAATAAAATACCAAGGGATTATTTTTTTTTTTCCTGAAGAGTTAAAAAAGGTACATAAATGAGAACAGTGAACTATTCATAAACCCCACCCCCCCCAAACTAGAGAGAAAGAGTTCCCCACAAGATCAATGGCACTGCAGTGTGAGGTCACCCACCTCGTACACACCTGCTGTGAAGATCACCTCATGTCTGCACATGGCAAAGCTGAGCTTCAGGAAGTTCCCACTGCAGGGCAGTCACCTCCAGGCTGCAGCAGACAGCTCCTTGGCATGGCAGATGGCAGTGACAGTACCAGACAACCCCCCCACAGCAGCAGGGCTCTAGCAAGACCACCTATGAAACATTATTTTTTTTCAAAACAAAAGTTCAGAGAAGCTGATTTTTCTCTCTTCTTTCAGAGCTCTGGTTAGAGTGAGTTAGGAGATCTGCTTAGAGCTCTTTGGTGTTTGATCCTGCCTCAGGAGCTAAAACTCAAAGGTCCTGTTTCCAGCTGTTAAGAAGCCACTTGAATGCTGCATGGAACAACCCTGGGGCTACCAGGGTTTGGGTTCTCCTCTTCTTTTGGGGTTGTAGATTATTTATTTTCTGGATTTTATTTGCATTTTTAAAAGGCATCTGGTTCAGCCTGGAAACTCACCTGCTTGGTGTTGGTTGATTGTATAGTGATCATCTGAAAACTGCCAAGTCTGTTCAGAGTGTTACCAACAAAAAAAAAAAAAAGAGATTACACAGAAGTCTACAGGTTGTGTCCACCTCCCAGCACACCTGCCTGCTGGCTGAGAGATCACTGACAAAATAGAGAATTTGGTTTATCTGGTAGAGCTCTGTGTTTGCAATAGTACAAAATACAAAAAAAAAACCCAAACCCAACAAAACCCCAAAACCCCACAACAAATTTCAGAGGAGTTTTCACCCCCCTTGCAAAGTGTCTCTTGTTTACAGCTGGTCTGGCCCGTGTCAACTGAGAGATGCCAAAGGAGAGCACAGAAGACTTTTGTAATAAATAGGGTTGTGGAGCCCTCTTTCTTCATCTTCCCCTTCATCAGCTGGGCCTGCCCCATCCAAAGAGCTGTGGAGAAGAAGGGCAAGAGAGGGGGTTTTTCACACTGCCATGTTACCAGTGCCCCTCTGCAAGGCCTTTTTTTTGTCACCAGTGGGTGTCCCTTTGGAAAGCCCAGTCAAGAACAGCTAATAAAAGCACAGTGGTACACTTCAAATAGCTGGCAGTATAGGATGGAAACAGTATGGGAGTGCAAATCCATTCCAAAACAATGCTGCTTGGTTTGTTTTTTAGTGAATTGTACATTCCTTCAAGCCAGGAACTGTGGTGCTGAGTCAATAAATACTTAAATAGCTTCTCCTCTCATCCCGTGGTAGCAGCCTCAGGGCTTCCACCCCCAGGTCTTAGCTGGGAGCCCCACAGCACACATCTTTGGTCGAGGAGCTTGTGGCCAGAACACCTCCCAGGTGCTTTCTCCTCTTGCTTTCCCTGCTGGCAGGGCCAGAGAGGTTGCTGAGCTGGCTCTAGAGTCACAGGGGGAGGTTCAGCTGCGTTGGGGTGTTTCCAGCCCTGCTGCCCAGAAGTGGTTGGTCCCCAGTCCGAGCCCGTGTAGTGCAGCTCCAACCTCTGCTAACTGCTGGGGGGCCCCTGGTTCAGAAAGTAGGTGGTCATCTCTCCTTTACCCTTCACCTTGATGACCCCTCTGTACTCCAGCTGGTAGTTGTTGGCTGCCAACACCTGGTACATGTCCGTGGTGACCTGCAGAACAAAGGAGAGGGGACAGGTGCTTGTCAGGCTTCCACAAGGGGTTGTCCTTGGAACCCCCATTGTTCAGGATAAAACAAAGACATTCTAAATCCACCTCTGGCTGCTCAGGTGGATTGGATACCACTGGAGCAGGAAAATCAACTCAACACATTCTAAAAGGCCTCCCCAACAACTTAGTGACCCCTAATTGCACCTCCACTGTGCAGCCTCTCAGAGGCTCTGTGAGGAGAAGGTCGTGGGCAGTGCCACAGACCAGAGCACTGGAACAGCCCACCCAGCAGCCACATGCTGATGCCATTCAGTTGGGCTTTTCCAACCTGATTCATTTCATGATTGTATGAATAACAATCACTTGTGCTGCAGAGTAGCAGAAGTTCACAGACTAAATTTACTGAGATATTTATAACAATGTAGTTTTTTTCACTTCTTTATGGCTGGCTTTAAACATTGGGTTTTTTTTGGCTTCCTGCTGCTGTGCTGAGTTGTGTTTGCAAGGCCTGAGTGGCTCGGGGCTGTCAGGGTGAGGTGTGCAGTGCCCTGCTGACCTGGATCCTGTCGGGCACGCCGGTGCTGTCCATGCGGCTGGCCACGTTCACCGTGTTGCCCCAGATGTCGTACTGCGGTTTCCGCGCTCCGATCACCCCGGCCACCACTGGCCCGATGTTGAGACCTGCAGGGAGGAGAGAAAGCCCCCATCTCAGCCCCAGCTCCTGACAGCCACACCATAAGTGAGGTTTAGCTGCCATCTGGCTGCAGGGGAGGGTCTGCTCACGAGGGTCTGCAGTGACAGGACGAGGGGTGCTGGCTTTAAGCTGGAAAAGGGCAGATTGAGGTCGGACATGAGGAAAAAGTTCTTTCATCTGAGGGTGTTGACCCTGGAATGGGTTCCCAGAGAGGTGCTGGAGGCTCCATCCCTGGCCAGGCTTGAGGAGGCTCTGAGCAGATGTCCCTGCTGAGTGCAGGGGTTGGACTGGATGCCCTTTGCAGCTCCCTCCTGACCCAACCCATTCTAGGATTCCCTGATCACAGCTCAGGTGCCACCTTTTCCTCCCCCTGAAATGAGACCCAGCACCTCTCCCGAATGCCGTAACCACACCCAGTGCCATTACCTATCTTCATCTGGAAGTTGTTGAACGAGTGCTCATTGATGTATTTCATTTGGTCCATCAGCCTCATGGCAAAATCAGCCAGTGCTTTGATGTGGGATTTCCCCTCCTTGTCGTAGGTGGAGTCGTTGAGGCCCGAGGCAGCCATGTAGGTGCTGCCAATGGTCTTGATCTTCTCCAGCTGCCGAAACTGCTCCTCGCTGATGATCTGCTTGGCAAGAGCAGGAGGAGTCAACAGGCTCCTACCCCTGGGCACCTCCCTGCCACCTGCTCTCCCTGCTGCAGAGAACTGGAGGGAGCTGCACTGCTCCAGGTGCAGGTAGAAGGGGGAGGGAAGAGAACAGAGGGAAGGCAACATAATGTGGAGAAAAAGACAAAGACAAGGAAAAGGAAAGGTTTCTAGAGGGAGGAGAAATGAACCGTGGCACAGGGATTCCAAGGCCAGCTTCTTGGGGGATTAGGTGTTTGGAAGAGCAACAGGGGAGTAGAAGGCATCATAATGTGGGGGAAAAGAAAAAGAAGGGAAAGGAAAGGGAAATGGAAAGGAAAGGGAAAGGAAAGGGAAAGGAAAAGGAAAGGGAAAGGGAAAGGAAAGGGAAAGGAAAAGGAAAGGGAAAGGAAAAGGAAAGGGAAAGGAAAAGGAAAAGGAAAGGGAAAGGAAAAGGAAAGGAAAGGGAAGGGAAGGGAAAGGGGAAGGAGAAAAGGAAAAGAATCAGAAGGAAAGAGGAGAGAGATGAGAGGAGGAAAGGAAGGAAAGGAAAATGAAAATGAAAAGAAGGGAAGAGAAGAGAGGAGAGGAGAGAAAAAAAAGGAAAAAAAAGGAAAAGAAAAGGAGAAAAGCAAAAGGAAAAGAAGGAAATGGAAAGGAAAAAGGAAAAGAATGAAAAGGCAAAGCGCCGCCACGCCGAAACGCCGCCACCGACACGCCACACGCCCCGCCCACACGCCCGCCCGCCAGACG
>WYEA01024873.1:3127-18901 GCA_033558465.1 Alcedo atthis | reverse complement strand
GAAAAAGAAGGAAAAAGAAGGAAAAAGAAGGAAAAAGAAGGAAAAAGAAGGAAAAAGAAGGAAAAAGAAGGAAAAAGGAAAAAAAGAAGGAAAAAGAAGGAAAAAGAAGGAAAAAGAAGGAAAAAGGAAAAAAAGAAGGAAAAAGAAGAAAAAAGAAGGAAAAAAAAGAAGGAAAAAGAAGAAAAAAGAAAAAAAAAGAAAGAAAAAGATTAAAAAAAAGGCGTGAGGGGAAGGAAAGAGAAAGAAAGAGAAGGGAAAAAGAGTGAAGAAGAAGAAAAATGAAAAGGAGCTGACCTCCCCTTCCATTCTCAACCCACTCCAGCCCCTTCTGCCCTGGGAGAAGCAGCAGAGCATCAGGGCACCAGCAGAGGGAAGATCCATCCTGGTGCTGCTCTGTGCTGCCCAGCACCACCTGATGCTCTTGATAACTCAAATCTTCACTCAGGTCTCAGTTACAAGAAGAGGATTCATTTGGAGAGCCAAAAATCCCACCTGGGTTGCCACAGAAGCTCCAGGTCACTCATCAAATCTCTTTTAATCCACAGAAAAATAACAAAAAAAAAAAAAAAAAAAAAAAAAGGGAAACTGGGATTGTTCCAGTTGCTTCTGAACTGGGATGCCTACAGGCTGCTGGGATGCATTCTCCAACAAGAATTAGTGTTACAGGGAAAATAATCCACAAGCTCCTGTCATCTGCATGAGAAAAAGTAAATAAAATACCTAAATAAAAACCTGTCCTTTGCAATCACAGCTAAACACAGGCAGAAAAGTAGAATTTCTCTCTTTTTTTTTTGTCTTAACATATATTGTGGACGGTGCAAACTGCTCAGACAATTGCTGTTGTGCTGCCAGATGGGGAGAAAAAAAAAACAAAACCAACAAAAAAGCAAAGCTACATGGTCTTTAAGTTCTGATTTTTCAATTTGTAATAAAAGCCTTTGAGTCATTTTGAAGTACATTAAGATGCTTCTGGAGTAGAAGACAACATCTCCAGGCAACTTGACGTTGCAAGTCCATTTATGTAACTTATTTCACAGTGATTTATTTGTCTATTAAAAAAGTGCAGCTCTCAGAGGTATTTTTTTTTTTTTTTCCTTTGCTTGAAGAAAAAAAAAGAAAAATACACAAACCACTTCAGGAGCAGCTGAAGCTTGGAAGGGAAAGAAACAGGCAAGCTGCACCTGTGGAAAGCTAGAGAAAAACTGATTTTCTTATAAAGAAAACCTTTAAATTTCTCCTATACATGATGAAAATGGAATCCACAGCAGTGCTGATACAAGAAGGGAAGGATCTGAAGAAAAAAAAAACCCATAAATTTGGGAAGTTAGTAGCAAACCAGATGTGTCAGTGGAGTGTTTGCAAAGGGACCCTGGTTCCCATGACCTTAGGCTCTGCTGGGAAGGAGCAGCAGCTGACAGTGGCCAAGTCTTCATGAAGCATCAAAGTGAAGAACTGGAAATTCTCTTGTTTATTGCAGCTGAAGAAACTTGGGAGAGCCAAGCTGGCTGCACTGGCAGCTCCAGGAGCAGCTTCTTGCCCGTGGAGAATTTGATAGTGGAAGAGAATGATGACAGAAAGAAAAGCAAACATGGGCAAGCCTTGCAGAAAAGGCCTGCTGGCCACTGGCAGAGCCAGGGAGGCCAAAACATGAAAGGAAAAGCTCAAGTGAAAGCTGGGAAGAGGAAGGAAAAGAAAGAGTCATTTAGCATGGAACAGCCAAGCCAACAGGTTGCAGTTGTGCTTATGCTGATGTGCTGGGTGGACACCTCTGCTCTCTTGGTGTCGAGTGAAATGGGTGTGAAACACTCTCCTGTCCCACAGCTGAAACCAAAGAAGCCATGCTGGCAGCTCTGTGTTCTCCAGCTTCATCTACAGGGTCTGCAAGTGCCTTCTGGAGGCCTCTCTGAAATGCTTCTGGGAGCAAAGTGGAGTGCACAACCACAGAGCTGGATGGAGAAGACCCCCCCCCCTGTCTTGTGTTCCCAGTGCCTGTGCAGTGAGGCAAAGCCACTGAGCAGATCTCTTCTGTGGGGATTGGGAAGATCAAGGCAAAGGGAGCAAGATGGAGCATCTGCCTAAGGCCACAGGGACTGAAAACTCCCATGTGTTTTTAAAATCAATTGTTAATTAACATCACTATTAACATGAAAACCAGGTAGAAGACAGAGCCCACCAAATGTTGGAAGCTCTGCACACTCATCTGAGAATGGCTGATAAACTTCTAGATGCTTGTGGCTTTTTATTTCACCCTGGGGTATCTTTCCCTTGATGATGTTCTGCCTCTGAGTGTCTTGCCTACCCAAACATGCAGATGCAGCAGGGGCAGGGCACAGGCAACTCTGCAGGAGGTTTACAGGGAGGGAACAAATGCTCAGAGTTTCATTCTGCATTGGAAAATGTGTTTTTTCTTCTAGCAATATGAGAGTCCCTGCAGGGGACTTCACAGACATGCAGATCCAGAGAGTGATTACTGCTTCCCTGAGCTGGAGATGCCAACCCTAACATGTTTGCAGTGCACTCTGTCTTATCAAAGGCTTTTTCTGTAGCCCTTGTCACACAGTGTGGAAAGGATGGCTAACAAAACATGCTCTGCTAGCTGAAGGAACAGATTGCTGTTCCAGTTCTGTCAGGCAAAGGCTCTCCAAAGAAACCACACTACTTACCTTTACACAGGAGTAAATGACTGAAACAAACACCACTGTGGTCAGGATCAGGAAACAGGTCAGGTAAAAACCCAGCATAAATGTAGAGCTGAAAGCAAAAGAGATTTTTTTTAATTTGCTGTTGTGAAATGCAGACCATAGAGAGCTCTGCTCTGCAGATGATGACATTTGGACAAGCACTGCACGGGCTCTCCAATTAGGATAGTGGCAGGAGACAGGAGCTGCCTTGAATACCAACAGAGCCTCTGTCCTGTTCCCAGTGACTCATGCAGGCTGCAGAGCAGAGAACACAGCTTCTGGAGCACTCACCTTCCTGCCAGGGTGCCAGCAGAGGGGCTGAGAAACACTCTTTGTGCAGCAGAGGAGCTGGGAGAACCACTTGTGGTGGCTGGCTGTGGGCAGCAGAGAGCTGGGAAGGAAAGGGTGCTGAGCACTGGGGTGGCAGCTGAGTGGGGACAGTCTCAGAGGGAACAGCTCCTCATCCTTGCCCTGCACAGGGTGTGTTTGTGCTGCACCAGCCTCTGTGCTCTGGCTCAGGAGTGAAACAGAGCAACCACAGCATGGGGATAGTCAGGGAAACAGCCTGAGCTTGGCTACTGGGAGAGGGTCCTGTTCTTCCCCAACTCAGTGCACAGAGGACCCCAGGGCCAACCCTGAGCTCTTGTCATCTGTTTTGATCAGGAAGATCTTCAACTACACCCTCCCAGTGATGGGATGGCCCCCTCCCAGGAGCTAGCCTTGCTTGTAGTTTAAAGGAATTCTTCCTGTGCCATGACACTGAGGCCAACCACACCACAGCCAGCCACTCTCTGTGTTCCCTCCTGGCTACTAATTGCTAAGGCACTCGTTGAGCCTCTGTCAAGTTCATTAAAGCTACTCCTCTTCATCAGCATCATTTTCCTCTCTTTGCTTTCATGAAGCTCTGGGGGGTGACACATCTGTGGTCTCAGCTCTTACCTTCACCAAAAGGCCAGAAACTCTGCAACTAAAATCTAAGGAGAAATAAACCAAAAGGTGAAGGGAAGTGAAACCAGGGAATTTTCTTTCCTCTTGAACCAAATCACCCTTCAGAGAGGCCAGGCTGCCTAAGGACACTTTAGAACTTAGCAAAACAACCAGCAGCACCCCGATGGGGTGGTGTGGAAGGAGGCTGAGCAGTGACATTTGCACCACGTTGCCAGGAGGGATGGCTCCTGTGTAATAAATACTAAGGAGTCAGCCATATGGTTGTCAGAGAGCTGGAGTTGTCAGGCTGTCATTGAAATGTTAAACTGGGTTTTGTGAAGGCAGCTTAGTGGCTGGTTTGGGACTTTAATGAGCAGCAGAAAGGATGAGAGAGGGTCTCTGCAGGTGTGAAGTCACAGCAGAAACAGCCAGAGAGCCAAAGTGCTAAAGCAATTCCTCTCAGAGAATATTTTGGGACTTAATTAACAAGGCATTAATTGCTGGTATTGATCTAGCTTCTATTTTGAGCCTCTTCCAGCCTCACTTCCAGTTTCCCAAAGTGGATCTGTCTGTTTACATCTTGCATTTGTGCTGCTGTGGTTCTGCTGAGTCAACCTTTCTGGGAGCAGAAGTGAACCTTCCCTTGCCTGGGAGAGAGAATGACCTCAGACATCAAACTGCATGCTGCTTATCTGAGCTGAGTGCTGCAAACCAGTCCCTGCTCTCAAAAAGAGAGTGAACACAAGTAGAAAGCAGTTGTAATGGCAGAAAACAGTGCTGGAGATCTCTTGAAACAAATTTTGGCCTTCTTGTAATGAAGATGAATTTGGGTCATTTTCAGAGCTTCTGTGATCTTCTTCTTCTTCAGATTAAAAATGACTAACTCCAGTTTTTTTTTTTCCAACACAGAATGATATATTATTGCTACTGAACCAGTGAGCAGGAAATACCAACATGCTTTCATTTAAAGGGTTTTTTTAATGAACTCTCTGAGAAGAAATAGAGTCTGCAGAGCTGCCTGCTGGAAAAAGATGATCTAATGGCTTTTGGAGAAAGTATTTTACCAAAGTGGTCCCAGAACAGCATGCCCCACAACCCTGAGGAGCTTCTGCCACTCTTGCTGGGGAAGAGAAATGACTGCAACCCTTAAACCTGGAGTGAGCTCCTCAAAGCTTAGGTGTGTGTAGCTCAAATCCCTCTCTACCTTTCTTCTTCTCCAAGAATAAATTCATGAGAGGTGATGTCTCATCTCTGAAGCAGATCCTGAGACCTCAGTGCTCTGAGCAAGGAGGCTGAGAGGGGTTTTTTTACCATGCCTCAGCAGGCAAACCTTCCCCACTGACTGATACTTGTTGTTCACAGCCTTATAAATGTGCTGAACTGGATTCCCTGAGATGGAGGTAAATGGTAAGAGGAATCACACTGGGAGAACAAATCCTCACGTGCCAGCGAGGAGGTTTTAATCTGCACTAGAAATGAGTGAGAACAATGAGCACCACACATCACTTGAGCATGAATTATTTAAGGCTTTTTCTTTTTTTCTCTTCCCCTTGGTGCTCTGAATTCTTGAGAAAAAAAAAAACCAACAAAGAAAAGTAGGCCAGGATAGAGGAGGGGAGCAGATGGGAGCAAAGGGATGAAAAGGTACTCACTGTGGCATGATTATGATTTGAACAAAGCAGATGAAGAGGAAGACTAGGGAGGCACAAGCCACGTAGGCTCCAAACCTGTCATCCACCTGCTTGGAGTACTGCAAAAAAACAAGCAAACAGGGTTATGTTAGTGGGAAATTTGGCTGGCTGCCCTCTCTCCACAAACAAAAACTTCTCAATTGGCTTCCCTTTAGGTGCTTGGAAAGCAGTGCTGGTAACAAATGACTAAGGTTCCAAACTCCCCTTCTCCCTGGGCAAGCTGCAAGGGAATGGACAGCCCCAGAGAGCTGCGTGGAGAGGGGGTTCACCCCCCACCCCTGGCACCAGAGGAACCAGGATGGCTTAACTGGGAGCAAGATTCTAAGTCACAAGGTCAGCAGATCTGAACTGCTTGCTTGGGAAGTTTCCTCCAACAGGTACTAACACTGCTAAGGAGAAAACTTGGTCTTGTGCTGGTTCTAGTGGCAGCAGGAGGCTGCTGCTGCTGCTTTCAGTCACTCCTTCCAGCTGCTTGTCACTGGATCTGTCACATGGGAGCTGCATCTGATTCCCACAGAGGGTTTATTTACCACCAAACAGTTCTCACTACAGATGGTCTCAGTGTTGGAACCACAAAAGGAAAGGTGCTCAGAGCAGGTGAGCTGTTCATTTCCCTAGCAGTTTTCAGCTATGAAATGGAAGGGAAGGAGTGGGGGGAAATTACATGCTTGAGCATTTAACTTTGCAGCCACCTAAAGCCAATGTTGTCCCTATGGTATAGACAGAGACACTGAAATGATCTTTGCCTTACAACAATGATACCTGAACCAAAATCAGCAATGAAACTGTCTGGGTCTGTTACTCCTCATTCTCACCTCTGTGAGATAGAGAACTCTACTTGTTGCTTAAAATGGGCTCCCCAAAATGGCCAGAGTATGAACTGCCCAATGAACCCTAGTGGTGCCTGGGACAAAGGGCAGAGAAAAGCCCCCCCAGGGGTGATTCAGGCAGGTTGAAGTGGGTGTCTGCAGTGCTTTGAGGGAGATAAGGGGTGACTGCAACCTCAGTTTGGGTGCCTAAGAGGCAGAGGAACAAATCTGGCTTGCTCTGGATTCCTTTTGGATGAGTCTGGCAGCAGTGGTTTGGTTTTCCTGCCCTGGGCCCCTTCAGAGGACTGGGACTTTCTAGGGACACGTCCACAACGCATGAACACGAGGCCACCTCCAACACCTCAACCACAGCTTTACTTATCAAAGCTTG
This sequence comes from Alcedo atthis, assembly GCA_033558465.1. Lineage (NCBI taxonomy): Eukaryota > Metazoa > Chordata > Aves > Coraciiformes > Alcedinidae > Alcedo > Alcedo atthis. The sequence continues at coordinate 12,402 of WYEA01024873.1, read as the reverse complement.
ACCTCAGCAGGCCAGGGAAACCTCAGAAGAAGCCCGAGGGCCACACTGCCATGGGGTTTTGTTTTTTTTTTTTTCAGACAACATCACCTTCTTCTCCAGGTCAGGCTCCCTGAAGGTCAGGAGGAACTTGCGCACGTGCTCCGAGCGCAACCTGTCGATGCTTCTGGCGTCGATGGCCCGGCCCAGGAACTCATCCACTTCATCTTCTGGGTTCATGCTCTCCTGGGTGCTCCTGAGGGAGGCATGGAAAAGCTGAGAAGGAAACATTTCTCAACCTCCTCTTCACCCTATCAGCATGACAAGCTGAAGGTTTCCACTGGGAGCAGGGACGGGGAGGAAAACGCCGTTGGTTCTACGCTCAGTGCCAGCCCCCAGCACACCAGGGGCACAGTGGGACTGACCTGCCCTTTTTCTCTCCTTACACTTGTTTTTCTAGCCTTGAGGTCTCTTTCCTGCCCTTCACTCTCTAAACAGTTCATAGTCTCCTTCCACTAGTCCTCAGGCTCTTCCCTGTTGGAGTTGTTAGTTCCTGAACTGGCCACCAGTCAAGTTTCTAGCTTCCCAGTAATAACCTCTGCAGTCTCTCTGAACATGGGAACAATTCTCCATTTCTGATACAAAAAAACCCTGTTTGCAGAATGAATGTGGAGTATAAAACCCCCTCTGCTTTCCCTTCATGCAGTTATTTATGAGTAGAAAGCATAAACCAGACAAAATTTGCTGTTTACAAGATATTTACTTAAGGAAAGGCTGCAAAAGAAAAGAAAAAATAAAATAAAAAATCCCCAAAACCAAACAAACTCCAAACAAATCAGATTTTGTTTTCTCAACATGTAGAACAAGATTCCTAAATTGCTTCTAATCTTTGGTATCAGTGTGTTTATGATGCTCAGCTACAGCTCAGAGAAAAAAAAGAGGCTGATTTTCACAAAGTGTTGGAAAAAACCACACTGAAAACAATCACCCCGAGGCAGTTTGCACTGAGGATCAGGCAGCCTGAAGCACCTCCCCAAACTCTAGTTATTTTTTTTTAATCTAACAGGATTTTAATGGCTTGCTGCTGTCACTTTAATGGTCTGCTTTAAAACTACCCCTGGGCAGAAATAAAAAGTGAATCCCAAAGTGCTGCTCTTCTTATCCATGGGATGTGTTAACAGTTCTCCTTTGGAATATGCCCTGTGGGGGATGGTTGCTGTGTCCAAACCCCAGGGTGGCACCTCAGGTGGGTCACAACACACCCCTGACAGCTGTGCAAACCCAGTTGGTCTCAAGGTGATCATTATTTTAGCCAATCCATGTCTCAGTGGGGTTGGGGAAAAGAGATTTTTTTTTTGGGGGGGGGGGAAGTCTAGAGTTGTTTAATACCTCACACTTCACCCAGTGCCACTTTGGAATTCAAATGGTTTTGTCCCTAGGACAGGGCATTGAGTTTGAGATGCTTCCTCAGGGGCAGTGTTATCTGCTTGAGCACTCCAGACAATGCTGCTTATTTTCATTCAGCCCTCACAATGTCTGCTGGACTCAGAAAAATAAGCAAGGAAATCATCAGGGCTTTGTATTTACAGCATGTCTTCCAAGATCCTGTGAGTTCTTTACACATCTGGGGCACTGAGATGCCAACACCTTCTCCCCTAGCCCCAAAACAGAGGAGGCAGCTCAGAATCTTGGTGAACCTCAGCTAAATTTCAAGCACCAGTCTAAAAGCATCACTCAGGAGGACACAGAGAGAAGAATCTTCCTGCTGAGGCTTTGGACTCATCCCCCTCCAGCTCTGTGACCCCCCACTGCTGAGGGTATCTCTAATACCACCATGATTTCTGGGGTTGTAGAAACACCCTGGTGGGTTTTAAGCTCAGTCACCTCACCTACACCTACCTGCCTGGGGGACTCTGGCAGCCAGTTGTGTCCAAACTTAATTACTGTGCAAGGAAGCTCAGGTTTATTGGCAGAAATGGAAGTTGAAATGGAAATCCCCAATGCTAAGGAGGCAGCACCTCTAAGTCAGAGCTGAGGTGCTGCCTAATTAAATTCCTAAATGGAAATGCTTATTGATATATTGATAATGGAGGGGGTGGGTAAAACCCAAGGGCTTCAGGCCAGCATCAAACTTGCAGAAATAAAAGCACTGCTGAGATTTCTCCCAGTGCAGCCACCAGCAAGTTGTTGCAAGGGGCAGGAACAGCCCAAACTGAGCTTGGAGCAGCTTCTGCTCTCTGCTTGCAAAGGTGGAAGCCAGCAATTAACCCAGAGGTGCTGGCTGCAGAGCAATCCAGAACCATGTCCTGCTGAGTTAATGACTCCCTGCAAATGAAGAAGGTGGCCACTGCCAAAACTGCATGGATGCTGTGATTTTAAATGCTTCATGCCTGGATGCAGTAACTAAACCTGCACTTATGCTGCTGCTTTCAGAGGTGCATGGTGCCCACTTGGCTGCAAGAGACACACTGATGCTCAGCTGCCATCATGTGGGTTTTCCCAAAGCCAGATGCTTAGTGTTTAGTGCTGCCTGAGGATGATGATGAGGAGCAAACAGCCATGTAATGTGGGCATCAGTCCCCTGCCATCACCTCTCTTGCTCTGAGCAAGCTTACAGTTGATGCCATTCAGCAGGACTGACTCTGAAATCATTCCAGACACCTTAAGTGCAGGAGATGTGTTTGTTATGGCCAGCTGTAGAAGGTAAAAAGTGGACACAGTTGGGTTTTTTTTCCTCCAAAAGCAATTTTTTCCAAGTACCACGCCTGTTAAATTGATAATTTAATATAAATTATATTTGTATAATTTAATATAAATTAAATATTTAATGTAAATTAAATAGGAATTGATAATTTAACTATTTTTTTCTGAAGTTCTACATGAAAAAAATGAAAATTCTGCTGTAATGTGGCTGCATTTTAGAGCATGAAAGTCTGAATTTACCTTTTCAAATAAGCTGTCAATTCTGAGTTGGTTTTTTTTGCACAGAAAAAAGCAATATCTAATAATGAGCAGCATAAAACACATACAAACAAACTCAGGAGTTACATTTCAACACAAGGTTTTTTTCTCAGCAGAGATGTGCAACACTGAAGCAATACTTTAGGGGAAGATTTTGTTCTTGGGATATTTCTGAAGCAGCAAAACAGCAAAGAATATTGGGGGCAAGGGGAAAAAGCAGCAAAAGCACTGGAGTGATGAAAGCAAGTTCAAAGCACACCAATAAATGCAGGTTTTGAGGGCAGCAGTGGCTCTGAATTCACATCAGCCAACCCCCTGCCCTTGCCTGGCTCTCCCTCCAGAGAAACCCTCTGGGGAATCCAGGGATTATTCTTTTTTATCCATTTTTATCTTTTTTTTTTCTGATATATGAGAAAAAAATCAACTCCCCAATGTACAAACATAACAGAAGTAAATTTGCTTACTTGTCCTTGGGGTCCTCAAAACCCTGGAAGAAAGGAAAAGGACACAAGGGTTAGGAAATGGGCTGACCTTGAGAACACCAAGCATCCTGAGAAGGGAGATTTGCAGAGCACTCATCTGGAGGTGTGGATGGATGGATGGCTCACCCCACCCCCTGCAATATTTTCTTGCTGCCATGATCACCAGGCAGGGCAGCCTGTAATAAAAAAACTTGCCTTCAGAGAGAAATTTATGGTGGCAAAAGAAAATTCAGCTGAGTGCCAGCATGTTTGCTATCAGGTGTCTGCTTTTTTTGTGCTCACCACTAGAAATACCATGGAAATGGTGCTGATAAGACAACTGAGGATGGGGTTGACTTGAAACACAACTGAGAATGGTAACAGAGGTAAAGTGAGAATGATAACAGAGGTAAAGTGAGAATGATAACAGAGGTAAAGTGAGAATGATAACAGAGGTCAAGTGAAAATAAGAGAGGTCAACTGAGAATGATGAGAGGTGAAGTAATTGAGAATAAGAGAGGTCAAGTAACCTCCAGTGATACCAGAGGTCAACTATTGTATTCAACAAGGTGGCACCTGACTATAAAATGAATAAAAATCAAGTCAAAAATAAAATCAAGTCCAAAACTTGGGGGGAAATCTTCCCAGGCCTGCTTTCCCCACCACAGAAACAAGAATGCTGACCAGATAGGCAACAATTCACAGAGCAACTGCCATGTTTCCACACTGCTCAGACTAAAAATACACTTCTAAATAGAAAACTCCCAACTTAAACCCATCAGAAATTCAAAGGAAATCTTTCAGTCTGCCTTAACAACCACCAGCAGATCCAGTGGGAGAAGGAAATTGTAATGATGATTCAGTTAGCATATCCTGTTAGCCAAGGCAAAAAAAAAACCATGTATTTTTTTTGATTTCACATGAAAGAGTGCTAAAAAAATTGAACATTTTGTTGTCTAGCATGCTGCTTTTTTTTTTTTTTTTTTTTTCCCTATTTGCTTAATAATTTTCTAGTTGTCAGGATTGTTTGGTTGGTTTATTTACTTATCCTCTAAGCAATGCTACAGCACAGTGCCAAAACTGAAAGCTCCCTGATTAATCATGGAGACAAAATGCTCACTAATTTGTCTGGTTTCACAGTCATGTTTAAAAAAGAAAGAAATAAATCATCTGAACATGAAGAGCTACCAGCCAAGAAATGAGGGGAACTGATGAGAAAACAGCCAGTACTTGTTTACTAGATAGACATCAAGTTCCCAGTTCCAACTGGGAACATCTAACTGGTTATTTATGTGGGTGACCAGCATGGAATTGGACTTGCCCTATCAAAAGTGCTGTAAGGAAAGTCTCTAAAATAAAGCAGAGCTTTTCAGTTCAAACACTGTGCTTGAAACCCTGGAAATTATTCATGCTGGTCACTCAAATTCCAGTGGTGTTTGAAAGCTCAAAAGGGGCATATTACAGGTAAAGTGAAAAAGGAAAAGATTCTTATTTTCTTTCCTTGATCTTCATTTTATGAAGAAAATGATGTAAGAATAACTTGAATTTTAATTAGAGAGAATCAGCAAACTGTAGTAGGAACCTCTTTAAGTTCAGCAAATTAAATCATTCACTTCAAACAGTCCTGTTTCACAGGGAAGAGTCTTCCAGCAGAATGGCCAAAAATGGAATTGTTATGGAGAGTAATGGAATTGTTATGGAGAATAATGGAATTGTTATGGAGAATAATGGAATTGTTATGGAGAATAATGGAATTGTTATGGAGAAAATGGAATTGTTATGGAGAAAGGCCTTTGGGATCTAGATCATCTAAGTCCAACCCCCCTGGCAGAGCAGGGGCACCTAGACCAGGTCACCCAGGAACAGATCCAGGTGAGTCTGGAATGTCTCCAGAGCAGGAGACTCCACAACCCCCCTGGGCAGCCCCTGCCAGGCTCTGCCACTCTCACCATGAAAAATTTCCCCCCAAAGTTTCCAAACAGCCCAAATTCCTTCCTCATTTTCTTTCTGATGGCAGGTGAGGTGCCTCTGAATTTACAAGCACTTGCTTTTAATGACCATTCTCAGTGGGAATAGAGATGTACAGGAGGAAAAGAAAGAGGGGATGGGATATTACTGCATCTGTCCCTAAGGCTTACTATTTTCTGGGGGGGTGTTGTATGAATATCTATTGTGCTAAAAGCTCATGTGACTGTCAGCTCTCTGCTTGACTTCTCAATTAACTAAACCCTTTTCTGTGAAGATTAAAGCTGATTCCTTAAATAGAATGGTAAAGTGTTTGTCAAAGCCATGACAAGCTGCCTGCTGTATCACAATGCTTCAAATCAAGAGCCATTAGGAATAATAACCCTGAGAACATTAGCTGCAATTATTAACATATTGTAAATATGCAAAGAAAAGTAGAACAGACTTTTTTACATGCCTTTAACTTTTCACTTAGCTGCAGAAGTGAGACAGTGGAGGGGCTGAGAAGCTCTGTAACCTTCTTAATGGCAGCGTGGGTGGGAAGCATGGATTCCACCTAGGAAAATTTTGCTGGCAGCTCCAGCAAAGATCAGAAATGACAGAGAACCTGATTTTTCTTGCCCTTTTTTTTTTTTTTTTTCTCTCTAGAACAAAGTCAAGACACGACTGCATGTTGTTAAAGGAGAAATGGAAAGAGGCTGAGGGGCAAAATGAGCTTTGTAAGAGGTCAAGGCAGGCTTGCAGAGACAGTGATCATGGAAAACAGGAGGCTGGCAGCTGAGGGATGCAGGTAACACCAAACCTGCTTTGGTTTTGCACCCACCACTAAACTAACCACCCACATCTGTTCTCAGCAGTGCATTCTGCTTTTCTCTGTGGTCAACAAGCCTCCTGAGAAAGAAAAATGAAGGGCTTCAGAGCCAGAGTCCAGGAAAAAGTGGCACAGAAAATCCCAAGCCTAGGAAGGATATTTAACAAGCATCTAAGTGCAGAACAACAAACTGGCAGCAAATCAGTTTATGACACAGATGATATGATGAGTGTGTCTGCTCTAGCTGGAACACAGACTAATGAGCTCCAAAAAGGAAAGCTGAAGTGCTCCCATTCTGCAGCCCACTCCACTTGACAAATAGACTTTCATTCCTCTGCACTGCTCACAGATGGTGAAAGCCTCTACTTCTCCTCTGCTCCAAAGGGTTTTGTCCACAGCTCCCAGCTGGCAGCCCAGCCCTGCCCAAACCCATGAATTTCTTTGGCCCAGCAGATTGAGATCTAGAGAACAGAAGGGGTTGCTTTTGAAACAGGTTTGCCTCCCTTATTTTGCATTAACTTCTGGGTTTGAACTCACAGCTCTGGGAGAAGTGCAGGTTGTTCACACTTCCCAGTTTGCTGGGAACTCCAAATCCAAATTTCTTCAGTTCCAAGGCCATGTTTTCAAGTGAAATGGCATCTGGTTCTACACTTCACTTAGGAATTTACCAGAACTTTCAAAGCAGAAAAAAAAAAAAAGACATAAAAATAGGTAAGCCTGGAAATACTCTGAATCTGTTCCTGGCTCTCTAATCTCTGTTTCTTCATCTCTACACACTCCAAACAATGATAAACACAATAAACTTACAGAAACTGCTGTCAAAGAGCCTTCTAATCAGATGCAGACATTCTGAATCCAAGCCTAACCAGCCTTAATTGCAATTGCCCAGTGGCACTGGCTGCAGCTGCTCACCCCCCTCTGAAAACCAGACCCAAACCTGCTGACCTGCATCCCTTTTGTCACTAAAGCTTGCTCTCTGCTTTAAGAAAGCTTTGGAAATCACTGTGGCAAGTGACACAGCTCCCACCCCTGATGCCCATCAGTGCCAGAGGAAAATGCTGCTGGGATTAAAGGGGAATCTTTATTTTTGTTGGCTTCATTTAGCCCCACTCAGAAACTAAGTGGCATTTTTTAGTAGTGTGTCAGTCCAAAGCACCTTTTTCCCTCATGACTACTCTAGAAAAGGGTGTTGAATGGTGGAAAAATCACCAGCAGCACAAGACTTCAAAGCAAATATGACACTCTACCTATGTCACACAAAAGCAGCTGCAGATCAGCTGTTGCACCTCTTCTCATTCCTTCAAAGAATTTAACCAGGGATGATTATAATCCCTGACCCACCAGAATAAAAGCCAGGTTTGCAGACTAGAATACAACACTGCATGAGGCCCCTGACAGGCTGAGCAATGCACAATGTCTGATATGGCTCCCACTCATTGCTGGGAGATCACATGGAACATGGGAATCAGGCAAATCCTCTTTTCAGAAGCAATTACACAGCCTCACTGCAAGGACAAGATTCCTCCCCTTGCTGGTTGTGGCACAGAACCAGCTCTGAAACCTCTGATCCACCTGTTGCTCAAATTTCATTTCTGAGTAACAAGAAAATCTATTGTAAAGGCAACCTGGAGGCATAAAGGGAGCTGGTATTTGTGATGCCACGTGCAAGAGAATTGTTTGATCTAGAAGAGGGTAAATAGGACACAGAATTGTGTTTTCTGGTTGAATAAGCAGGCTTGTAGATGAGTGTTGTTTAATTAGAAAGTAAACACCAAGCAATCAAACATCAGGGAGTCAGTGCAGAGCTCTGAGCAGCTCCAGTGCCTGTCTGGAAGAAGAGCTTGGGCTCTGTGGCAGGGAAGGGAATAATCAAGGATAATCTGGTCTGGGGAGACTGGACTGGGTGACTTTTGGATCCTAATATATTCTATGATTATTGCAATAGCTGATTGTTCTCATGGTGAAAAATCTTCCTCCTGTGTTCAGCTGGAATGTGCCCAGGAGTAACTTGTACCCCTTGGCTTTTCCATGTGGCTCCTGGCAAACAGTGGAACAACATCCCAAGTGGAGCTGCTTTTCCAGTTACAATCCTGATGATGCTGAGCAGAGTAAAAAGATGCAAGAGGATAATTTGTCATGTGCCCTGTAATTTTGGAAGCTACCAAAGTTTGCCTTTCTATCACTGTTTCCAACAAACCCCTTTCCAGCTTGCAGTCAACTACAATCCTCCACGAGGCTTTTTTTTTTGATAGGAGTTTTGTTTTGCTGATGAAAAATGAGCCATGAGTATTATTTCCAGAAGGCTAAAATCCATCAATATTTATAAAAGCACTCTGCATTTATACTGGGAAAAGCAAAGTATTTCTTAGTGGAGTATAAATATTGTTCTAGCTATAAATACACCAGGGCTCTTGGCCCTCCCACACCATTCCTAGCTGATCTTGCTCTGCTGCAGGATTGTTTGAGGGGCTGTTACTGACCCAACACTCCACACATCCCAGTTAGCTAGGGTGGGACTAGGAGAAGAACTCCAGTTCTCCAGGACATTTGAGATTATGGCTGCATGGGCACCTGGAGGATATTTGGTCTTATTTAGTGTGCAAGTGCCTGACCAAACTCCTGTGTGCCTAAGGGAGCAGCAGCCCAGGAGCACTGTGGCAAAGCAGAGATGAAGCTCAGTGCAGAGAGAATGTGCTCTAAATTTGTGACCAAAACCTTGTGTCCTTTCTAACCACCCCCCAGTACTCCCTACACACAGGTGTACCTGCACCTGCACATCAGCAGAGTGCATCTGAGCATCACTGCAACTGCACCTGGCTGCTGCCTCAGGATTCTCTCACCATTATTACCCTTAAAAACACCTCTCCTGGAGTTGCAGGGCTAAGGAGCAACAGGTTTTCCAGAGGAAGGCAGCTCTGCCCTTCATAGAATCCCAGAATCCCAGCAGTGTCTGGGTGAAAGGAGCTCCAGAGCTCATCCTGATGCTGAGAGCAGGGATATCTCAGCTAGAGCAGGGTGCTCAGTCTCCTCAGCCCCACCTGGGATGGCTGCAGGGATGGGGCCTCCAGCACCTCCCTGGGCACCCTGTGCCAGTGGCCACC
>WYEA01024872.1:153729-178800 GCA_033558465.1 Alcedo atthis | reverse complement strand
CCTGCTCAGGCAGGGGGGTTAGACTAGATGATCTTCTAGGTCCCTTCCAATCCCTAACATTCTGTGATTCTGTAATTGATGTCCACTGTTGCTTATCTGCCAGTTGCCGGAGGAGGAGAAAGAGGGAGAAGAGACTATTTTCTTCACCAAGATGCCAAGAAGCCTTTATTTATTTATTTACAGCTCTTTTTATAACCTTTTAACCTCAAAGTAATTGCACAAGAAGCCAGCCACCCCCTGGGGTGATTGGCTGGGGTGCCACAACACCCATAGTCAAAACTATCTCTACCATTTTACAAACAGCTGTCACCAAGGTCACAGCTGGTGGGAATCTTTGTGATCCCACAGGAAGGAAAATCCCATGCAGTAGTATTTTAACATCCACAGTCCACTTTTCATAGAAAAGAAAAAAAGAAATGAAGGAGAGGTGTGACAGATTTCTTAGCCTAGAAGTTGCAGGCTTGTTGAACTAATCAAGTTACAGCTTGGTAAGTCAGCCCCTGACACTTGTTCAAGTTCTTGCTCTCAAGCTGAGGAATATGTAAACTACTGTGAGTTAGTGAAGTATGTGATGAGAAGGTTAATTTTGCATGCACTGAAAGAAAAAAGGCTGCATCTTACAGGGAGAAATGGACTGGAGAGATGACCCTGAACTGACCAATGAGGGATTCCAGACCATATACATCATATTAACTGTAAATCTGAGGGATCATGAGGGTCTAGCCTCTTGCTCAATGGCCAGTCATCCAAGGAGGACTGTCCATTCTGCCTTCAATCCCAATCCATGTGCTGAATCCAGCTCCTAAATCTGGTTCCCATCTGCCTCTGAGTCCAGTCTGGAAATTCCCCAGTTCCTGCTCCACAGCATCAGTGGTGACTGCCATTGAGGGGCTGGGTTCAATAGCTGTTTTGTATATATTTCTATATGTTTCATTATCACTATTTTCATTATAGTATTATAGTTGTTTTAGTTTTCTCTTCCAATCCATAAATCTCTCTTCATTATTCCCTTTCTCTTCCCTTTAGGAAAGGGAGAGGGGTTAACAGAGAGTATCTGTTACTTTTTGGCCCAGTTAACACCTGCTAGTTGCTGGCCCAGCCTCTAAACCTTGACAATAACAAGAACTAATTTCCTAAATAATGTAGCTGCATATCCAATCTTAAAAGTTTCTGATTAAAACAGCATTTCATGAGTTTTCTTTCTTAACCAATAATTTTCCTTATTATTTTTTTCACTGACAATAGAAATTATGATGATGATGAGATTTATACCTTTTCCCTGTCTGGGAGAAAGAAGTAAATTAATATAACTATAGTTGGTCAAGACCTTTTGAATAGCACCTTTTTTGGTTAAAATAACAAAAGGTAGCATATTTAAATCTGACATTTATGAAAAATTATGTTGACATTTTTAGACTCAAAACCACTTTGGAAAAGATTTCAAAATTATTAAGATATTTAATCAGGAAACTTTTTAAAGGCATTCCAAAGCATTAAGTGAATTGTAAGCTAACTAGGTTATGCTGTTTATAGGCAGAAATACTCAAATCAGTTGAAAGATTTCAAAATTCTTGCAATAAACATAGGTTATTTAATATTTGACCTCACATCATCAGTGTGAGATTGGGAAATTTCCTTCAATGTTTTAAAAATTCACTGTTTAAAAAAAATAATGTGAACATAGTAGTGATACTAAAATAAATCAGAGCATTCCTTCTCATACTATTATTTTCAGAGGAAATGCTGAGAAAATGTGGTTTCCCTTGGAAAACAAAGCAGAACTAAACATAAACTTTGATATTTGCAAACTTGCCTTTTCTGAAAATGTTAACAACAAAAGTAATTTAGAAATGTTGCAATACTGTAATCTACATATCTATGTTAGTGTGGTTAATACCTTTGTTCTTGCCTACGAATTCCCTGCCCAGGTTGTAGTTCCTGGCAAATCTCACAATCTCTCCTTAGCCGCTGCCGTGCATCACAAGAGCCTCTATACTACACAGGACAGGGAAATATTTTTGGAGAGGAGGGATAGCATGAAATCACAGCAGTCTCTCTTTGGCCAAAAAATCAGACTTAAAGTTTTTAATTGATAATTCTTTAACTTAAAAGTTGAAGAAAAGTGTGCTACCAAGAAATATCATCAACAGTCACCACCAGAACCGCAAGTTCTGGTGTCAAATGTCTGACTGGCTTTGATTTTCTTTCTACCTGCTCATCACTATTCCTCAAACTTCTTCAAGTGGACTTTATTTCCTTTTTTTTTTTCTTACTCTGATGCAATGCAATTAAGAGAGGACATTTAAAAACATTTTCATGCAGATCATCAGTTGTTTTTTAGTGTTTAAATCACTGGCTAGCACATATGACTCACAGTCCATTTGCAGCCAAGTGGTATACATTTAGACATAACCTAAGCTATAAAAATAAATCAGTCCAGGTTCATCACTAGCCTTTCCACCTTAGTCACCTGAAGGCAGTAGAGGAAAATTCCACAAGAGTTAACACTTAACTGCCTTACTAAGAATACCTTAACACCAGGTTCTCATGATATAAATTGATGCTTTTGGTAAGGATTCATGTCCCAAAATGGGAGCAGCAACTCAGTTTAACAGAATAATTTAAAGAGATATATAGTCTATTTTCATTACCACATAGTATCATCACAACAAAGCAGCAGAAGAAACGTATACATTATAGATTTTTATCCTTTTCAATGCAGTATTTCTTAGTATTTTTAATGAAACATTAAATGATTGTAGCATAAACTGTAACAGAATGGCATAGTTTTATACTCTCTTAATTGGATGCTAATATCCATGTCAGTATTTGCATGAAAAATGGTGTACTAAGCCCAAATATCAAGGTTTTTTAAAGCTCATAATCATTCTTCTGTTGATACCATCTGTCAGCTTTATGTTCACCTCCCAGTATTCAAGCGAGAGAGTGCCTTCAGGGAAAGGAAAATGGAAAAAAAAAATAAAATTCTGTTATGAAAGTACAGTAAATTGAGTTTAGATCATTGACTTGAAATCCCATTTGATTAGATAGGACTTATTATTAGTTATTAATTGTCAAAGTTGGAAAATACTTAAGAATTACTGTTGGGACACTGTCACTCGTCCTCCCTGAAGAAACTGTAGGGCTCCCTGGGGAAGGTGGTGGAGAGTGGCACAAGTACACAGTCACTTCCTGAAAAAGAATCCTGGAGGATGCCTCTGAGAGCACCTGGTTCAGCAGAAATTCCCTCACCAGAAGTGAAAGTCTGGATCCTCTGAGCTACAGTGGGGGTAAGCAAAGGAATCTGAGTCATCTGTGTATGCACTGTGCTTGATTCTACTTGAGCTTCTCATTTTCATGGTGACCCTGCATATGTATAACTTGTATATAGCCAGTGCCTGGGACAAGCTGCTGGTACTGATCATTCCCAGGATACACATCCTTCTTCAGTGTCCCATTAGATACCCACTATGAAAGCCAATTTATCAGGAAAAAAAAAAGGAAGAGTGGATATGGAGTTTATTTTGCTGAAGCTGCTGCAGTTTATTCTGAAATTAGAACATATGTGCACAGCAATACTTATCTTCTCAAGGGATATATTAAATCTCTACAGGTCAACTCTTTCTTAACCAGAGTAAGAGGGTGCATTTCCAAGTGTCTCTAACTGTTAGCAAACTTTGTGGCATACAGCTACTTCACTAGGTTGCCCTAAAGAAATTCCAAAGCCATTGTTCTCACAAAATGTTGCTGTTGTTTGAATGTCCAAGACACATAAACGAATGGACTCTTTAATGCTTGCCTTTGTACATCAGCTGCACCTCCAGAGTCTCCACGGAGGTGCTTGGCCTCTGCAAACACTGCAGGTGATCCCTTCCCATGTGACAGCAGAGGGCAGACCTGGCTTGTCTCACTGTATTGCAATAGGAGTGAATCTGAAGAGCATAACATTTGGTGCTGAGTTCTGTATACTGCATATTTGGGGTTTACTCTGCATTAGCTCTGCTCTGATTATGGAGACCCCTTAGGGAGTGCATGTTGTGATCTCAGTGTGCATCCTTCAGTCCAGGATCATACAAAAGGAATCTGCTTCATGAGCTCAGGAAGAGTTTTGCAAGGCAGCCCACGTGCAGTGCATGGAGACTAGTAAGAATTGCTTCAAAGGTGCCTATCTAATCCAAATTACATAGATATTTTTTTTTTTTTCCTATAAAAAAGTATGAGTTCTGAAAAAAAATATATACAGGGCATTTTTCATTTTTTTTCTTTGTTTAAAGACACAAGCAAAAAAGTCAATGTTTTAATGTTGAAATGATTACATTTTTTCCTTTTTTTTTTTTTTCTTTTTTGTCCTCGGGGAATACTTGCATCTTTACATGCTGCTTTCAATAGCTGGTCAGAGGGAAAGGAGGAAGTGAAAACTTCATCTGCTAATAGCTAATGTGCTGCCCTGTTATCTCTCTGCTGTTGATGTCTTGCTTGCTTGCATATGTGTGCCACAAACAATTATAAAGAAGCCCCAAAGCAGCATATAAAAACTGTGTAGATCTCTGTGTACAGAGAAGGTGGCATTTGTAGGAGCATCCAAGCATGCAGCTAAGGGATCTTTGCTTCAGGTTTTCCAATGGCAGCAGGAGGTACAGTGGGAGAAGTCTAATTCAAAGACAAGGGGAAGGAGAACTGTAATTTTCCTGCAGAAAATTCTTATTTGGCAAAGAAAAATCAAAATTGGTCCAGCAAAATTTATTCCAGTAGCTGGAATCAGTAAGCAGCTGACAATGTCCTTGACACACTCCAGCTCCTAACAAGACAGACAGAGTCAGCCTGTATCAGAGCTCCAGCACCAGACAATTGAGCTTTTTTCATTAATCTTATTTTCATGTTGTTCAAACTTAAAACTGAGCAACATAGTTAACTGAACTGGATAGACCAGTTGCTATAAGAAGGAATACTGTTAGGTTCTAACTCGCAAAGTTATTTCACTCCGAGTGGTCATTTTTTTTTTTCCAAGAACTAGATTATGCAGATGTAAAATGTTTTTATAGAACAGTTTGCAAATTTGAGATTTTAGAAGGTGTATATATATATATATGCACTCAAAATTATACATAAATTTATTTATTTATATAAATATCATTGTACTTTTATTAAACTCTCTACCCACATCACATATTAATTTTATTAATTAGTTGTCCTATGTTTGCTTATCTGTAATCCCAGAATTACTTAAAGTGATCCCACTGAAGCAAATTTCCCAGAATTAGAGTCCTCAGATTGTTGATCTGGTAATTTAATAGCAAAAGACTGACTTTCAGAATATTAAAAAATATTTGAGATTCCTATTTTACTTTCCTTTTTCTTCTTCCTCACCCTTCTGTTCAATAAATAATTATCAGATGAAAAGAAGGAGGGGTGTGCTTCATGTATTCCCTTGTAAGTAGTTTTAAAGCTCAAGTACTTTATCCTACATCCATTTATTAATACAAGACAGAGTCTAAAGTGCACACAGACACAACCAATATTAATTGAGCAATGATGGACTAACCAGACTTTCTAAACAAAGAATACTAAGCACTGTTAATCATTGTCATCCTTGAGTTCTTTTTATGGTCCATTATCTGGATTCTGAATGAGGAATTGAACTCCCACAATAGATAATTGTCAATCATTCTGATGCAAAATAATTTACATCATTTATTGTGTAAGGTGAAATTCCACCCTGTGCAGAGGACCAGCTGGAAGCAGGCTAGTCACTTCATCCTGTGTAAGCCTACTGAATGAAGCCTCAAACAGCACATAAGTCTATGTGCTGCTCCTTGCAGTGAGATGTTTTTTACTGCAAGGCACCATATCACCTCCCTTCCGGAGAAGTTAATTGTGGTTATACTAAAGGCCAAATTAATTTCATCAGCAGCTTACAAATCAAAGTTGGGTCAATAAGGACCAGCATACCAGTTCAAATAATAAAATCCTTTTAAGGTGAGGAATTATTTGCCCTCCCTCTGAAGTACTTCTCATGGTTAATGAAGCAGAGAAGGGCAGAGAATGGCGACTCCATCTATTTCATATATTCTCAGTGTCCTTACAAATACATATACCTTAAAGCCAGAGCTTCTTAGTTTTCCATGTTGTTTAAAAGGTGATTTGAAACTTTTTTTTTTTTTTTAATGAACATGCTGCTCTTAGTTTTGTGTGTTGCTGATGTATTTCTCTAGAAGATGTCCTAGTCTCAACTTCAACTCAGGACCAGGCAACTAATTTAGCACTTATTTATTGAAACATGTGCATAAGCCTTAAAACCGCCAGACAGTTTCAGCACAAACATCTGTCTTTTCAAAAGATAACACCCTGTCAAAATGCCCCAGAGCAGAATCTCTTACTTTGGTTTGAAGTAGAATCAGTAACAGCTACAGTAGTTAGACAGCAAGTATTTTTGGAAAGATGACAGCTGGGTTGTCAGACATTAATGCTGAATTACACACAATGCTTGTATGTTACAGCAGAAATGTAATAAGCATTTATTCTTACATTATCATATATAGGGCTGCCAAGCTACTGTCTGAGAAGTAAGATACAGGACTCGGGGTCTGTCCTGGTTCTACTGATGCTAGAGGGTTTCTATCAAATGTAGCTGATGTTAGGTCTATTTTCACTCTTGTCATGTAAGAAATTATTAGCTTAAAGTATCAATTTGTAACATCTCCAAGGCAGAATTATCCCCAGCATGAGAAAAGTAGTCTATCTAGTTATTGTAACTGCTGCTGATGAGAATTTAGCTGCTTCATCAGCAGATTTAGTATAGAAAGTAAAATAATATTTACTTCATCTTAATTGTTGGAAGTCTCCAACAAATGTAATTGTATTTCACATAAGCCATTTTTACACAGCACTATTAAAAAAATCACTCCAGTCTTCAAAGGAAGTAAGAGGTCTCTGGGTAGTATTTATTTAGATCCGTTGTTGTCCTGAAACAGGAAATGACAGAACTCAAGTCAGAAAGAGAAGAATGAGCAAACATATTAAATAGCTTCTTTGTCAAGGGAAAAAGCCAAACAAACCTAGAGCTGGAAAACAGACAACTGAAGCTGATCTGACACGTCTCTTCAATCATAAATTAAGAATTTAATAGAGAAAATTGTTCACTGTTCCTCAAAATAGAAGAACTAGGGCACAACAAATGGACTGAATAGGTAGCAGGTTCAAAACAATTAGAAGATAATTTTCCAACATCTAGTTAAATGCTTAGTTTAGTAAACTAGTTCATTAAACATCTAGTCAACTTCATGGCTATGAGACAAACTGGCAGAAGAAAAAAAAATCCATTGAGCACTTAGAAGGTATAATCTCTGTTTTAGTTACAAATCCTTATTCTTATATTTTCTCCTAGGTGTACACTGTTGGTCACTACTGAAGAGTGGCTAATGGCCTAGATCAGAATGGACATAGCCTCTTCTCATGCTCTAAACGACAAGGCTAGAAATTCAACTCGCTTCAATTGTTGGGAACCCACTGAAGCCACCTGACCTACACAGAATTATCCTAAGGATGATTTAAACAACTATCATCAAAAAGGAATGACCTTAGGAAAAGAAAAAAATAATTTTCAGAGTATTTTCATTACCATAATGTTTCAACTATTAGAAATTCTATTTGAGATATTTGTGTGGTTTTTGAAGGAGCAACACTCGGCCACTGCTCTAACTCGTGGTAAAGCTCAGAGAAGAGGGGCAGTTTTCTAGATGTGACTGATAAACCAAAGCAGGGGACCAGTTTCAGTCAGTCTCTTTCTCTGAAATAATGCTTTTTTAATCCTTTCATATTTGTAGACTGCACCTCAGATTAATCAGTAACTAGGATTAATCAGTAACTAGTGATAGGACACAAAAATTGTTATTTAGGTCAAATCAAAGACAATGAAATAAATTCCCAGTCAAGTCATTCTAAGAAAGATTGTTGTGTTTGCCCTTCCATTTGGGAAACAACATGAAACTTCCCAGAAGTTTCTTCCAAGAATGAAGGTCTTTGAGCACAATAACAACTAAGCAGAAACATTACTTAGACTATCAACTGAACGAAAGCTTGCTGAGGCCATCTGAAGTCAGTCTTATGTGGCATTAACATGTAAATATTAGGTAAGTATGTCACCAAAAGTCACTAAGCATTTTTTCTGATGTTAAACAGGATATACTTCCTGTATAATTTTGGACAGACCAAAGCCTGTGAAATTCTACTGCACATCCCTTTTCCAACCTTCTCCAAGAGGGAGAACTCTATGGTATAGGCAGTCATCCAGTTGTGAGTTTTAGATCACAGCTTCCTACAGCCCCTGTGCCAACACACCTTTTCTCCAGCTGGGCTTTGGCTTCATCCCATAATTAATCCCTATTGTAATTCCATCAGCTGCACAAAGTACCTGGATTATATACTACCTGCCACACAGATTAATGTTTTCTGGGATGTGTATTTATTGGTAAGAAAAATTGACTATCAGGGTACCTGAATTTTATTCATAGCATCTATTCATAGCACATAGACCCATTTTACAATTGTAGCCACTATTTAAGAAGTCAACAAAAGGATACAGTATTATCTGAGCTTCTCTAGCAATCACCTCTCTCACATTAGACATGCCTTATTTTCTCCTTGTTATTATTTGTCTAATGTTCCACTGAGCTTTAAATAGTTCTTCAGTTCCTTTGTCAGTTTAATAAAAAATAAAATTTTATTTTATTAAACAAATGCTATTCATTTCCTCAGAGTCTCAGCTTTAGGAGTTAAAAAAAAAAAAAAAAAAAAAAAAGTGCTCTTCTCCCTAGCGCCTCCAAAGCCTTCTAGGGAGTCCCTGTCACATTTAATCTTTCTCTGGCTTCCTGGTTCTCAGGGTGTCTTCTGAATAACAGCAGTTCTGTCTGTTTTATTTGCTTCCTCTTTTATACACATGCAATTTAAGAAAAGTAATTGAAACTATGGCATCTCACCTTGTGGTATCTGTGTAGTTTCAACAGACAAGTATCCAGAGATCAAATTTCTGCTTATCAGCTGTATAAATGTGATTCAAAGCCTGGAGACATCAGTGAACTCTGCAGGAGTTCACTTGCTGAGCAGGGGTTCATGGTTCATCACAGGAAGAGAGGACTGGGCTAGAAATAGCTTCTTGCCTCTTCAGACTGAGTAGCTTTGTCTGCAAACCCAGCTTTGACTCTACAGTTCAGTACAGTAACACCCATGTTACTTTGAGTTAGCCATGCAGCCCAGGCCCAACACAACAAGGCATCAAACAAATCTATGAATCTATGAAATGTGTGTCTTCTGCCCAGCTTTTGCTAAGCACAAAAAAATGATGAAGCCATAGGAGTTCTGCCTTACCACACTGGAGCCACAGCAGCTACAGGTGGAATCTCTTCCCATGCCATGATACACAGACTTCTAAGGCACTTATTGTCAGAAACTTTCTTACATGTTTTTATAAACAGCTGATCATTTTGCTTTCAGTTACATAATTTCTTACTTCTTTTAGAAGAACTTAAAAATAAATAAATAAATAAAATGACCAGTGTTAATGAGGCAGCAAAACGCTGGTCAGACTTCATCAGTCAAAATAGTCTGTTGAAGAAAAACTACCCTACTATTTCCCAAAAATTGAAATATCTCATAAAAAGCATCCTTGCATCTGGAATCACGGGGCTGAGTCATGATTCATTAAGCATCCAGACTTCATTCCACAAAGGGGAGTATCTGTTAGCTGGGGGAAAGGTTTTGAAACACTTCTGGCTCAAAGTCAGCTCCTTCCTCAGATGCCTTGGTGAGGAGCTGCCTAAAGCCTATGGACAACCCTGCCAGGGAAGCAGCAGGAAGGAACACAAAAGGTTTTTTGACTGTTCTGGGGCCAGCTGTGGTGTGTCAGGTCTTCAGAGCTCTGAAATATCTGGAAAGTTCTTTCTAAGTCTGTCTGAGTAGCCTAGGATTTTGCAGAACACCTTAAAATCTTATTTTACTCCTTTCATACCAGCATGGAGGAAAATTTGGTTGCACCGGCAATTTTTAAATTTGAGGCCTTTTTCAACTGTTGGGTGGAATAATTTAGTATCTTGAACATTATCAAATAATTTAATTTCTTAGATACCTCCAGTGCTGATCTGCTCTTGTTTCTAAGTGTGTGCTTACATTCTTTCCTTGCATTTCTATTGACAGAGAGACATTTAGAAACTTAAAGCTGATTTTCAACCTAATAATTGCATGTTAGGCTCATGAAAGTCTCTTCCAGGGATTATGCTTTAATTTCATTCTCAAAGTCTCGTTCTTATTAAGCGACAGTGATCTTGGGATATTAAAAAGTCAATTATGTGTTTATTTTTACTAGTCCCATCTTCTTTCATAATCTCACTAATTGTCATTTTGTTATTATGGTCTATGGTGGAATACTGTTCTTGGTGTGAGTGATAACACAAGGTGTTTGTCATTTTGAAGACTCCAGTAAAGGTAATTTAAGGCAGTACTTAGTAACATAAATTAAGTGTTCTCTAATAATCTATGTAAAATGTCATGGATTTTTCCATGCAGTTATAAAAATAAACTAGGGAAATAATTGAAGACTTTCAATATTGGACTGTGTTTTTAGGTCTTTTCATAGAGCAATTAATTTCTGGCTATTTCTTTTGTTACAGCAGGATGTTACCCTGGTCACTCACTCTTTCCAGAGGCAAGGATTCTGGACACAAATGTCAGTGATGAATGGCACAGTCTGGTATCAGCACCATTACAACAGCATCTTTCTCCCAGGCAAGTCTTTGAAAGTATTCACCATCATTTGGGATCACTGTATGGTGGTGGTGGCGTAGTGGTTCCAGAGGGGAAGGAAAAGGATCATAGTGAAACATCAGCCAGCAAAGGGGTAATTCAGGGATGGAAATGTCCTCAGTGCACCAGATCTGACTGCTGCACAGCCTCTGCAGTACCTTTGCTTGTGCTTTTCTCCAGCTTGTTTTTTGTTTTACTGGTTCCAGAAAAAGAGGTTTGACTGTTTCCCTCAGGAAACCATAATGCAGCAAACACACAACACTTACTGTTAAATCATTTTTAAAATTTTCGCTGGATTTCATCTACCCTACTTATGCAACACTTCACAGGTCTTTGTATTTAATTTCTAAGTATTTCCCATTAAAATACTTACTGGGTGTTTTCCCTGCCTCATGTTTTAGCCAAGATATATCTAAACACTCATTAATTTCTTTCTCATGTTAGTCCTTCAGATTCCATGGTTAGGTTTTTTGTGGGCTTTGTTGATCCTGTAGCTTGTTACCCTTCTCACCCCTACCACCCTGTTTCCTGCCATCAGTGTATTTAGGGCACTGTAGTGGTCAAGGGTGGCTGCAGGATCACACTGGAATGACTCCCACTGAGCTCTTGTTGTGGAGTACAGGCATAGACAGGAAAAAAAAGTTATTTTTCAGGTATGATAAAAGATACCAGCCACAGCAGTGCACTGTAAGAAGCTACAGCATTGCTCTTGCTCCCCTACAATAGTTGACTAAGTGCTCAGTTTTTGTCTGGACTGATCATTTATTCTTAGAGTGCGGTCTCTTTAAGAGATGATTTCTTATTACAGTTGGTCTTCATTCTCTAAGTGGTGGTACAGACATAAGTACAATTTACATTTCTCAACACTAGAAATTAAACAGTGGTTGTGTCACCTTTTCAAAAGAAAGCTTTGTCTCTGCTTGTGAGTATCTGCAATTTGAGCTATTGTTCCTCAGATGAAGGTTGTTACTTTTTTTCCAGTGAAGAACTGAAGAGATCTTTGGGTAAATAATCCTCCTTTAATCTCTTTATCCTTCCACTTGGATAATTTATTCACTTTGGATATAATAATGGAGATTAAAACCTTGCAATATTTCACTCTTTTGATGGACAGTGAGGTCAACATAACACAGGTGGCAATTATCCTTCCTTCTCATTTAGTTTTTGTTAGGGTTAGTGAGTGGGTGTGATGGCCAAATGCCAAAGGCAACTATACTAATTCCCCTGGGATTAATGAGGCTATTAGGTTGCCTTCTTTGTATAGCTGTACATTTGTAGAAGCCTTGGAGAGATTCATTTTATCAGGGGGGGCTATGAATTTCCATTTCAGTTAAAATTTATTCAAGAAAAAATAAAACAATTGACTTTTAAATGTAAAAAATTGATTTTTTTCTTCAGTCTCAAAACTCTTCAGTCTTTCATAAAAAACAAAATCTAAAGAAATCAGGTTTTTCAGCAAACAGGAGATCCCAGTGGGAGATTTTTAATTTAACTAACATGTAACCATTAAAAAAAAAGTTATAGAATCAGAGTTTAAAATATATACAATATTTATATTTTCCTTATTTTCCAGTCAACTCTAATAAATAATGGAAGACTGTGATAACATCCCCTATAAATACCTTTATATAAATACAGTTGTCTAGATGTATTTGCTGCCTGAGGATCTGGATTAATACAAGGTTTGAAATATTGCTATATTATTTTACAAAAGTAGAAAGCCCAAATATTGTTGCTGTGCACCATAAGTGAGTCTGTACTTGAGAATATGACTGGCACGCAGTTACTTAGCTCAATGTGCAGAATGTCTGCAGCCACTGAAGAGCATCATGGTCACTCAGAGACCCAAGATGCTGCAGTAAGGAAATTCAGACCAGAAAAGGTTCAAATACAGTGCTAAGAAGACATAATATTTTATTTTTTTTTTTGCTAATAAATGACACTCAGAGTCATACTTAGAATATTCATAAACTAATTAACAAAGATTTAAAATTAGTGGGAAATGTGTGACTACAGATATAATCAGCAGTAATACACACAGTCACAGGCATGAGAAGCTGATTAAATGGGTATAAAGGGATTGTGAACAGGATTTTGACCTTGCAGTACATGGCTTGGCTATCTCTGTGCAGGGTGGAACTTGCTGTGTTCTGTTCTGTCTCAGTAAAGGTATCTGGATGGTAAACCCAGTCCTGAAACACTGCACTTAGTGATAACTGA
Source organism: Alcedo atthis (assembly GCA_033558465.1). Taxonomy (NCBI): domain Eukaryota; kingdom Metazoa; phylum Chordata; class Aves; order Coraciiformes; family Alcedinidae; genus Alcedo; species Alcedo atthis. The sequence goes on along the minus strand of WYEA01024872.1, from coordinate 165,786 downwards.
ATGAGTGAGGCTGTGTTTGGACTTCGATAATGAAATTTGTTCCAAGGACTGCAGCAGAGAGAAGAATGGAGCATCCAAACCCTCACCACTAGGTCAGTTCATGCTCAGTTAAGGGTTAGTTCTGTCCTTGAAGTTCTTTATATCTTGGTAGATAGTAGTTAATTTTAATTATCTGCAAGGAAAACCACATGACACCTTGATACGAACAACTTGTAAAGGCAGGTAAAAGCACAGGACTTTATAAAGTTGACAGTGTCTCTCTAGGTAGCAACTGCTCTTGATGGAGGGTCCCTGAACTGCTTAAGGTGTGTTCGAAAACCTAAAAGAAAAATGGTTGTTTTTTGACTAGCAACAGCTCGAGCATTAAGTCATGTCATATTGTGTTTATTTAGTGGTCAGTGCTAGCTGTGACACTGGGCCTAGAGGAGTGAAATGGGAAGGGGGGATTGGGAGGTGAAAGGAAAGCAGAAACTGTGAGGAAGTGACAATAATAATGTCCCATTGTATGGGTTTCCTGGCTCATAGTTCATAAGTTTCAGTATAATGTGGTGCAGTTAATTCATAGGGAGGAGGGGTGTGCAGGCGACACAGCCTTGATTTGCCTCTCTATGGTCTTATCTGTGCAGGGATGACACATGGGGAGCTGTGGATATGGCTCAGGCTTGAGTTGTCCATAACCCCTAGGCCAAACAGGGCAGTGTTGCATCACACAAAAATACATGAGCTGAGCCTTGAAATTCCTCAACAAATAGTATGTCCCGAGTCTCATTTCAAATCACTATTAGGCTTCCTGAGAAATTAAGGGAAGGAGAGGTCGAAGGGTGTCATTGATGGTTTCAGATGACTCTTTTTGTGTATCTGGACAGCATAATCCCACTGGGCATAGTTTTGCCACAACCACTTAGAGGGTTTCAGCCACAGCCTTGTGTACTCAAACTGTATAATCAGTCACGTAAACCAGAAGACAAAAGTGTTGGGGTTTGGTTTAGATTCTGGGAGTTGCCTCTCCAATACTCACCTGGATAGAGACCCTTTGCCCTTAGCCAGGACATCAGCCAAGGTGATTTTTCCTAAGATTAAGAGCCTTTGCCTAGAGTGGTAAGTGAATATATAGCATGGTGTAAATTTGCCAGCACTGTTGATTAACTAACACATGTAGAATATTTACCACACTTTCTAATATGTTGTAATGTATTCATGCTTTTAAATTATAATAGTGCATTCTTCCACTGTATCAAAAAAAAGACCCCTGCATTAGTGGTGTATTACAGTTCAAATAGATGATTTCTTGGGTCTTACAGTAAAATCTGAGTTCAAGTAAATCATTTGCATAAACCTTGCACTCCAGTCTCTTTTCACCACACCCATATTCACTTGTCAGTCTATCTCATTCAAAACTAGAAACAAAATTATTTCTTTGACACTGCACCTCTGTGCTTGTGCAGCAACTAAGATTAAACACCCTGTCTAGTCAGACTTCAGACCATTACTGGCACTGTGAAGTGTGTCCATATTATAGTTTGTTTTCCTTAACTGACCAACAATTTCTTTCATCCAACAGTATGCCAAATGACACAGTGACATGTTTTGGAAGTTACTAAATATATGCAAAATAATTCCTAATATTTCTCCATTCCACTGTTCCAAAAGGCAGAGGAAAAAAATATCTTTAAGAAACAAGTTTTCAAGGAAATGATCATTTTCTTTATGTTGTGAGTAATGCAATATTAAGCACATACCTTGATTCTTGAATTATGTCCCCATCTTTGATGTTACTGATCAAGTATTCATTGCGTTGATTATTCAGATAATTAGTCATTATCAGTTTCTTTGAAAAGATCAGAAGGATGAAGGCAAATTCCTTGAAGGGTTGTTCAATATTTAGTTTACTGTCAGTAGAAGAGTCATCAAGCAAGAGGACACTGTGACAGGGAGAAAAGAAGTGTTGCTGAAGGTCTCAGATTTTCAAAGTGAATGCTTTACAACTTTTGCTGTGTTGTAACTACTTCTTACTCAAGAACTGCAGGCCAGATGCTCACCTGGGGTTACTTATCATAGTTTCAGTAGCTTTAATGTCAGCAGAGCCAGGCCAGCCCAGGGAGTGCTGGTCACAGATCAAATCCCTTACACAGCTTAAGAGTCTGCTCAAGCACCCATGTGCATGCTTTGGCATACATGGTATTTAAAGCCAACACCACACAGAAATTCTGAATTTCACCTTTGCAGAAGAGGTGATTAATATGCATAAAAATAGAACTAAAGATAATGTATAATTCAATATGGATATTAAATTCTTGTTTCTTTTCTCAAAAAACAGAGGCACTGATTAAATTCTACAATTTTTAAGGTTATAATTTAGTAGTGACTTAAAAAGAAAAATTACATATTTCAATCTTTATTATGGTTAATTGTTTCAAGCTTTCTGACTACTGTGTGGATGTCATGAAACATTATTAAAATCACCTCAATGCTCGTGCATAATGTGCAAGGAATTTTTTTTGTTATAATTTCAAAATATAATTTGTTATAAAAATTACTATTTCATATTAATTGAAATCTGCAGAGAAAGCAGGCTCTCATTCTTTTGCTGATGATAAATACAAATATAGCAACAGTATTTTCCTTTCTATTTATTTATTATTTCACAATGGATGTATTCCATGCCAAATAAAGAAACAATGGGAGCTTGTCTTTATGCATGCACTGTAGAAATGGGGTGTGTAGAATGTATGTATGCTTCTTTTTATTGAAAGATAAAATATAAAAGTACTTTCCAGCACTTTCTGCTACAGATTTTTTTTATAGTTCCAAGTAAGCATGCAGAAATATATTCTCAAAAGAGAAAAATGTCTTTAATTAAATGCTAATTATTTTACAGATTCAATTGTGACAACCATTGTCTGTATAAAGAGAGGACAGTATGAATGCTTAATAATAAATAGTGTTGCACCTATATAGAGCTATAGAACGTTTTATACGCATAGCTACATAGTAAGTTGGAGAACCTGTAAGACACAATAAATCTATCACTGTCTTTTAGAACACCTTTTCTTTCGGAACATTTCATATCTATTACAGCTATATTACAAAAAGCAGAATAGTGACAAACAGGACAAAAACAAATCTGTAAACATATTTGCATGGTAATTCTGACCTGATCAAAGGCTATAAAGGTCTGGAAACTCATTTTGCTTTCTTTTGTGATTTTATTATTAACAGGCACACAGTTTGCAATACTGCAGATGAAACATAGTCAAGGACAGGCATGTGAGGTCATCAGGGTCATGTGAGCAGAGGGTGACCAGTCTACCAAAGGAGGAACTTTTTTCACAGGCCCAGGGTGGGTGGCCAGGTCTGGTGCTCACTTCCCAGCAACTGATGCCAGAAACTTCAAACCAGGAATATGCCAACAGACCTGGAACACTATCTGGTTTCACCATCCTAATACTATCTCATTTCAATAAGGAATAATAGAAAGAGTTAAAAACACTTTTAGTTTTTTCCTATCTTAAATATTTGAGATACTTCCATTAACATGTAAGTAGTTCAGTAGTTTCTGAAAAAAAATACATGCTTATCCATAGTGAAGCACTACATTTTCAAGAAGCTTTCCTTTTTCCTTGGTACTAGATCAGAAATAAAAAATTGCAGTTTTTACAGTGGAGTAAAGGAGAAAGAGGACAACCGGGAGCATTAAAAGCAGGCAAGTGTTTTTGTTTTTATTTTAATTTTCTTTTTGTTACCCTTCAAACTAAGATATGACCTCACTATGTTCTTTCCTTCAACAATGACTGTCTATTCACAGTGAAAGAATTCAGGGTTTCTGTGAAACACAAACAAAATACTAAAGTAATTCTTTAAGCAATATATAAAAAATTCATTGTATTGAGAAGGCCAAACATATTTGAATGCCAGCAAAATAATGCACTGGCTCTCTCTAATGGGCATTATCATTGCTGAATAGTACGGGTTTTTCACAGATGGTATTTATTGCCAGGAAAATACAGGGAATGAATGGCTGGTGTCAAGCTGGGCCATGGATTGGAAGCACTGCATGAGGGTCACAGAAGATACATGGTCAAAGGAACATATTATGGAAATGCTCAGTTGCCACAAGGCCCTGCCTTTGACTCTATTACAATACATTCAGAGCCATACGGTAGCAGCTGTCAGTTTATATCACTTCACATAAGGAACAACAGTCATGACACCAGTTTAGCACCTCCTCATTTATTTTCAGATGTTTGTAGCTCCTTTGTAAATGGTTCATCAGCAGGAAAGGTGAACAGAGATTCAGTGTATGTTCTTTGAATAGGATCTGCTTAGGATGTAAAATCAGAGTTTTTACTAATTACAAACTACTACAGGTGTTTTCTTAAGAGAGAGACTGTAGATATTCTATAACAAGAGGAGACAACAGAAGAAGGAGGCCCATTGCCTCTGACAGGTCAAACAAATGGAGCACAGAACATTTATCCTCTATAACAACTCACAGAAGAGATGAATTTCTGAACAAAGGACGATAAATCTGCCAGGCAATCAAGTCAACATATCTAACACCAAAAGAACATTTCTGATTTTTTTTTTTCATTCTCGATTTTTTTTAGAGGGATGAACAGGTTTATGTGAATACTCTCTGCATAGAGTTACTTTGAAATGGAGTTAATGGGTATGCTTTTCTTCTATGTGTAAGATTTTCCACGGAAATCTGTGAATAGCCTAGTGAATATGGGCAAGAAGTAGAGAGACTGAAGTTTTCTGCTTGAAACCAACCATTTAAACTTGTAACTCTTTTTAATGGGGAAAAGCAAGTAAACAGAATCCTAAGAGGAAATTCAACATCTTTTTGTATTATATAACAAGATGTAACCTTCACAGTTCTCCAAGTGTTCAGAAAGCTGCATGTACAGGTCTAGAATAGACCTTGTCCTAGAGAATCTGCTGAACACAGTAATGCAAACTGTGAAATGTTTGCATTATTGAATCCTGGTTTGGTTTTGGTTTTGTTGGGTTTTTTTTGTCTACCAGATGATCATACCGTGAAAAGTAAACCATCCAGTTCAAATAAATAAAAAAATACCATTGTGCTGCTAAGTCAGAAAGTAGGCAATTCTATATAATAGATATGCAAATCTGAATGCAATTGTTATTTAATGGATAAATGGAACTTACAGAAAGGTGGTGCAATTTTTTTTCCCCTCTTTTGTTCATATAATCATTAGGTCACATACTAATCCATCCTTCATTTGACACATACCATACATTTTAGTGCACTGTGTTATGGAAGAACAGTATTTTAGAAGGGCTTATAAACATTTTTTTTTCTGATCAAGTAACTAGGTGACTAGAGGTTGGGGTATCTCTTTGCTGAAGATTACTTAAGATAATAGATGTTTTCCTGTGGGTCTATTTTTCATGTTGGAGAGTATTCTCAGTACAGCCTCCTTTTAGGCAGCTCTCAGCACTCCAAACAGTAACCTTGTGACCATGCTACTTAGTCATTGTGTCCTCTGCAGGGTTCAGGAATTACATGAGTAAAGATTATGAATAAATGTATATTAGGGAAACAATATGACTCTCATCTTTCCAATAAACATTTTTATTGTCTTTTTTTTTTTTGAGTTGAGAAAGACTGGTAAATATTTTTTTTATATTGCTTGGGTTTTTTCTTTCTGTATTTATTCTATACACAGAATGAAGCTCAAACGGATCTAGGGTATCAGAATCAGAAGATTCTAAGTCTAAGGTAGATGGAGGGAGCACATAACTATTGAGTGGCAAGAGCAGAAGACTGAGCTAGGCAGACTTCTTGACAAAGCAATGTAGATTGAGGTATTGTAAGTGTGGGTTTGGCAGTTATCATGTTAATCCTACTTTAATGCCTCTAACATACACTAGCCTTGAAGAAAGGGACGTGTATAGAACGTTCCCTCCCTGCTGTCCATGATTTTGCAGCTCTCAGATGCATGGTAGACCCACTTGAACAAGGAGATACATTTCTTGGTGCTTACCCAAGGAAACTAAATCTGTGAAACTTTAAAGGATCACCTTTCACATTAAGTCTGTTTTCTTCAGGAAATAAATTCTCACTTCAGCTTGGCCTGTGCTATATAAGTATACAAATAAAGACATTTTTATGATTCAAAGGGCACATAGAGATTGCTCTAGGCTACTAAATACCATGCTTTTGTGGAATAAAGAGAGATAACAGAGAGAAGGCTTAACAGTGATAATAGACACACACAGAGTGCTGGTTTTTTCCAACACAGCACATCTTCATGACCACTTACTCGGGGAAATAGTGCTGTCTTCATATTTTAGTGACACAAAGATTCCTGCTAAAAGATATAAAGGCAGGATTCAGTAGCTGTATTAAGGTTACTGTATTTGAAATTAGCTGATAAACTACACTAATGCTATCATCAAGATCTGGATGAGAATGGCAAAATATTTTAATGATGAATGGAAGAGGAAATTCTAACCTGAGACTTTTATGCTTCTATCCTCAATAGCTTTGAGTCAGAATTTCATTTTATATTCCAGTTGAGTCTGATTCAGGACAGAAAATTATTTCCCATTGGTTTCAGTGGGGGGCTAAGTGAGATGTCATGGGCAACATCAAAGGGCTGAGTGAGCACAACAGGGTAAGAAATGAGGTAAATGAGTCTGTGTTGCAGAATGGAGCCTCAACAATTTCAACATCCTCTTGGCCCAGTCATAGGTCTATGTGTCTGAAGAGAACATACATTTGAGATGGCTATTTAAAAATACTTCCATAAAGGTATTTATTTAATTCAGTATAGTAGAAACAAGAGCATTATAAGGCACTTCTCCTTTCATGCTTGTTAAATTATACTTTCCCATGTTCTAGGTAATAAAGTCTTTATCTCCAGGAGATAATGGTAGGAGATGAGAGTCTTGTTATATAGATAATTTTTGCTTACCTGTCTGGAATTTTTATTACAATGCCACATTCTCCAGTAAGCAAAGAAAATGACAGAGAAAGTCCGGACAGCAATCTCCAGTGCCCGCTGAGGTCCTTAGCCTTTAAATATTTCAGATATCATCTCTGATTCAGAAGGAAAATGGACAAAGGACTGAGTTTCTCTCACAGCACAGTCTGCAGCTGGTAAGGAAGGAGAGGGGGGGAAAAAAAAAGTAATTTTTTTTTTTAAGTGCTCCCATAATTTTGTACTCTAGACACTAGATCATCCAGTTCTCCATGTACTGTAAAAGTTAAGTTGCCTACTTACCCTGTAGCACCCTGGAAACAATTTTGATCGTACAAACAACCAACAGCATGTTGGAGGTGTTGTTAGGAAAGTAGGGGACAAAAACAGAAAGACACAAATGGTTCATCTCCTGTATCCATTTGCTGCTGTAAGACCATTCATCTCAACAGAACATTTTTTGAGTCTGTGCTCAATTTGCTGCCATTTAAATGTCTCCAGTGAGAGATAATATTTTCTCACTACTTACAAGGAAGTTAGACTGTGTCAGTTCAAACTAATAAATATCTGGTTTGACAGTGACATTTACAAGTTGCTTGCTTTACAGAGCTCAGCACACAGGTTAACAGCTCTCATTCTAAAGTCACTTCCTTAATTATCTTGTCTTCTCCCCAAAGATTTGTCAGGAAGCCTTGTGATGATGTCCCAGATAGATGTGCTATACCAGTGAAACATGGTTTTTGACTTTGACAAGCTTTCTAGGTTCCATGCCTTGCATGGTAGGAAGAAGTGACTCAGCAGTCGTTTCTCCCACCCCTGTGAGATTTTTCCTTAAAATGCATTTGCTTGAGAGTTATTCAACTTTTTCATCATACATCCAAGAGAAAGAGAAAAATTTTCCCTCAAACAATGTTCTGTACTATTGAAGGTAGTTTGAGGAAATGATCTTGTATCTAGGACAGGGTAGAATATAAATGAACATTGAAAAGACAAAAGGAAGTTTAACATAGTGTATGGAAACCAGATTTTTTTTCATAATGAAATTCTTGCTTCTTAAATAGACCCGGGCTCTTTTACCTTCTTCACAGATTTTCCACTAACTATTTTTTTTATTGACAGTGACAAGACAGAGAGAAAAGAGATCAAAAGACCCTATTGCTATGTGATTTCACATATTTTTCTCTCTCCTTCATGCAACATTATGGAGGACAAAGAGACATAGACTTTAGGCTTCTCGAATAATACCTTCTGTACATATAGAAAATAATGATCATTCCTTCAAATGTAAATCCCTATGATTTTATCAAATTGATGAATTAAAAATAATGTTAAAAATATGGAAATGGAAATTAATGCTCAGAATACAATCTTGAATTAATGCATTAAATCTATTCTGTGGATGGTTATACAGACACTTTGAAAATGTTTCTGGTTCATATCTATAATAAGCTAGAGTGGTACAATAATTAAATCCTCAAGGCCTTAATCTTATTTGCTGCAAGCAAGGTACAGAAATTAGAGTCCTAGAATCATAGAATAGAATCATAGAATATTTAGGGCCAGAAGGGACCTCCAAAGGTCATCTAGTCCAGCCTCCCTGCAGTGAGCAGGGACACCCTTAGCTAGACCAGGCTGCTCAGAACCTTGTCCAACCTCACCTTGAATATCTCCAGGGATGGTGCCCCAAATACCTTCCAGGGGAGCCTGTTCCACTGATCCACCACCCTCAAGGTAAAGTACTTCTTCCTGATATCTAGCCTAAATTTACTCTTCTCTAATTTAAACCCATTACCCCTTGTCCTTTCACTACAGGCCCTTGGAAACAGCCCCTCTCCAGCCTTTCTGTAGGTCCCCTTCAGGTACTGAAGGTGGCTATAAGAGCTCCCTGGAGCCTTGTCTTCTCCAGGCTGAACAACCCCAGCTCCTTCAACCTATCCTCATAAGAGAGGTGTTTCAGCCTTAGGATCATCTTTGTTACCCTCCTCTGGACCCACTCTATCAGGTCCATTGCTTTCCTGTGTTGAGGGCTATACTTCAGGTGAGGTCTCATCAGAGCAGAGTAGAGGGGCAGAATCACTTCTCTTGATCTGCTGGCCACATTTCTCTCGATACAGCCCAGGATACAACTGGCCTTCTTGGCTGCAGGTGCACACTGTTGGCTCCTGTCCAGCTTCTCATCCACCAACACCCCCAAGTCCTTTTCTGCAGAGCTGGCTTCCAGCACCTCATCTCCCAGCCTGTTGATAGTGAGGGTTGTTCTGACCCAGGTGCAGGACCCTGCACTTAGTCTTTTTGAACCTCATGAGGTTCACCTGGGTCCACCTCTCCAGCCTATCCAGGTCCCTTTGGATGACATCCCATCCCTCCAGCCTTTCAACAGCATCACTCAGCTTGTTGTCATCTGTGAACTTGCTTATAGTGCTCTCAATCCCATTGTCAATATCATTAACGAAGATACTAAACAATATAGGTCCCAGTACAGACCCCTGAGGGACGACACTTGTCACTGTACTCCATCTGGACATTGAGCCATTGACCACCACCCTCTGTGACCATCCAGCCAATTCCTTATCCACTGTACAGTCCACTCATCAAATCCATATCTCTCCAACTTGGTGAGTAGGATGTTGTGGAGGACCGTGTCAAAAACCTTGCAGAAGTCCAGATAGATCACATCAACAGGTTGTCCTTTGTCCATGGATGTAGTTACCTTATCATAGAAAGCCACTAGATTTTTTAGGCAGGACCTGCCCTTGATGAAGCCATGTTGGCTGTCCTTCATCACCCCATTGCCTTCTATTTGTCTTGTTAGACCCTCTAGGAGAATCTGCTCCATGTACTTCCAAGGCACAGAGGTGAGGCTGACAGGGTGATAGTTTTCAGGGTCATCCTGTCTACCCTTTTTAAAAATGTATGTAACATGTCCCTTCTTCCAGTCCCAGGGACTTCCCCTGACTGCCAAGACTTTTCAAATATCATGGCAAGTGGCTTGGCGACTACATCAGCCAATTCTTTCAGGACTCTGGGATGAATCTCATCAGGTCCCATAGACTTATGTATGTTTAATGGTGGTCACAAGCCTGCTATTCACATACAGTGGGGGGGACTTCACCATCCTGATCCATACCTTGCAATTTGACTTGAGGAGTGTTGGGAGGAAACTTTTTTGTGAAGACTGAGGAAAAAAATTGTTAAGAACCTCAGCCTTCTCATCCACTATTGCCAGCTCACCATTTTTTCTCTTCAGGGGTGGTATGTTTTCTTTGATCATCTTTTTTTGATTGACATACCTGAAGAATCCCTTCTTATTATACTTAACATCCCTTGCCAAGTTCTTCTCCAACAATGCCTTGGCCCTCCTGACCTCATCTCTACATAATTGGGTAGTATCCTTATGCTCTTCCCAGGATATTTGTCCCTGCTTCCACTGCTTGTGAAGCCACTTCTTACTTTTTATTTTGACCAGCAGGTCTCGGCTTAACCACGCTGGCCTCTTCCCTTTCCTACTTGATTTCTTGCACCTGAGGATCAAGATCTCTTGTAGTTGCTGAAGAATGTTCTTAAAAAATCTGCCAGCTAAGTTCTTCCCCCTTGTCTCTGAGGACTGTTTCACAAGGTATCCTATTAACTAACTTCTTGAAGAGCTGGAAGTTCCACAAAAACCTCAATATGTTCTTTGACAGAATAATTGCTTAGTGGATAAGAGATGCAGAAGGGGGAATATATATTTGCCCTATTAAATCTAAATGACATCCATATAAGAAAGGTGAGAAAATATGTACTAGTACTAATGAACAGTACTACAAAAGTGGCTGAAAATACACTTCTCTACAAGATTTAATACCATGCTCTAAAGCTAGGAAAGTATTTCAGACAGAGATCTGTCAGGGCTTTCATTAACTTAAATGATGGAAGACCATACTCATGTCAAATTTCCAGTTTACATTAACCTATAAAAGGTTAGAGCATTCTTGAAGCCAGAAATAAGCTTCAAAATGATCCTGATAAATTGGAAAGATGGTCAAGATTAAATGAGATGACATTCAAAGTGGGCAAGTGGGAACGTACTATATAGTATCACAAGAGAAGACCTAAGCTTGAGTGCCCATCAACAGTGTCGTGTTATGACAAATCTCATCTGGCTTTATTACTGTATTTTATGTTAGTCGCCAGTTTAAACTCGAGATGAGCTTTTACCACTCTTATTCTATCCCTGCATTGTCTCACAGAATCCTTGTAGTTTTTGAAGAAGTGGCATGCCCCTTCTTCCACAGGTCATAGACCTTCTTTTTCTTCTTGAGTTCTAGTCAGAACACTCTGCTCATCCAGGCTGGTCTTCTGCCCTTTAGGCTCATCTTACAGCTCACTGGCACAGCCTGCTCCTGAGCCTTAAAAATTTCTCTCTTGAGAGTTGTCCAGGATTCTTGGTCCACTTTGCCCTGCAGGACTGCCTCCCAAGGGGCCCTGCCATCCAGTCTCCCATAAAGGTTGAAGTCTGCCCTCTGGAAGTCCAAGGCAGCAGTTCTGCTGGCCACCCTCCTTACCGCCTCTAGAACTGAAAACTCTATTGTTTCATAGTCACTGTGCCCAAGACATCCTCCAACCTTCACTCCATCCACAAGTCCCTTGTGAATGCTAAAATAACTACTGCCTAGAATTTTCCTTCTCGTGGGATCGCAAAGACTCCCACCAGCAGTGACCGTGGTGGCAGTTTGTAAAACGGTAGAGAGATGTTTTGATTATGGGTGCTGTAGCACTCCAGCCAATCACCCCAGGGGATGGCTTGATTCTTGTGCAATTACTTTGAGTTTAAAAGGGTATAAAAAGAGCTGTAAATGAATAAATAAAGGCTTCTTGGCATCTTGATAAAGATAATCGTCTCTTCTCCCTCTTTCTCCTCCTCCAGCAACTAGCAGATAAACAACAACTGGTGATACCCGATGTGCGCGAGCCACAGTGATCCTAGCTGCGCTTCTCTGAAGGTATGCTGTGCCTGCCCGTCCTTCCTCTCTCCTTCCCTACCCGGGATGTCAGCCATAACGGACATTATGGAGCACTCCGGCTCAGAAGACAGTAAGGTTTTTACTGCCTGGCTGGAAGTTTTGAA
>WYEA01024872.1:129096-139881 GCA_033558465.1 Alcedo atthis | reverse complement strand
ACACAGCAGCAGGCTGTGCTGCCATCCAGAGAGACCTGGACAGACTGCAGAGCTGGGCAGGGAGAAATTTAATGCAATTTAACAAGAGCAAGTGTGAAGTGCTGCATCTGGGGAAGAACAGCTCCATGTATCAAAACAGGCTGGGGCTGATCTGTTGGAGAGCAGCTCTGGAGAAAGAGACCTGGGGGTCCTGGTGGACATGAGCAAACAATGCGCCCTTGAGGCTAGAACAGCCAATGGCATCCTGGGATGCATTAGAAGTGTGGCCAGCAGGCCAAGGGAGGTTCTCCTCCCCCTCTACTCTGCACTGGTGAGACCTCACCTCGAGTACTCAGTTTTGGACACCCCAGTTCAGAAAAGACAGAGATTTGCTGGAGAGATTCCAGCACAGGGCTACAAAGATGATGAAGGGAGTGGAGCATGTCCCTTCTGAGGAGAGGCTGAGAGAGCTGGGGCTCTTTAGCCTGAAGAAGAGGAGACTGAGGGGGGACCTCATCAATGTCTATCAATATGTTAAGGGTGAGTGTAGGGAGGATGGAGCCAGACTTTTCTCATAGGGAGGATGGAGCCAGACTTTTCTCAATGTCATCCAATGACAGGACGAGAGGCAATGGGTGCAAGAGGTTTAAGGTCAGCATAAGAAAGAACTTTTTCACAGTGAGGGTGAAAGAGCTCTGGAATGGGCTGCTCAGGGGGGTTGTGGAGTCTCCATCTCAGGAGACACTTAAGACCCCCCTGGATGTTTTCCTGTGTGACTTGGTCTAGGTGATCCTGCTCAGGCAGGGGGCTTGGACTAGATGATCTTCTAGGTTCCTTCCAACCCCTAACATTCTGTAAATCTGTGAATCTGTGAATTAATCCATCAAAAGGGAAAAAAAAAAGGAAAAAAAAAAAAAAAGGAAAAGAAATAAGGAACCAAATCACTGATTTCCTGTGAGAGGAAACACCTGAGAGATCAAAGACTTCATTCACTCTCACAGCACTACTTCCAGTAACTATATGTGATGTGTACTTGGGCATACTGCTTATGCACAATACAATTGAAGTGGGCATGCCATCAAGATTCTGATTAGTGTGGAAGATCAGTGTGAGCTATTATGGTGCTGGGCATTTGTAAATAAGGAACAGATGCCCAATGTCACCAAATTAAATCTGACAAAATTCCCAATTCAAGAAAGGGAACTTGTTTGGTGAAAGCATATGATAATTTTAGTAGATCATGCTGTGATGGGCAGGCCAGTGTCCAGGCTTTCTTCTGTGCTCTCTGGCCAATTAGTCTTAAACTCCACTGCAGTGCCCTGTTTTCCACAAGATTGTCTCCCATCTTCTTCCTCATCTCCTGTTCCCTCAACTTCTAAGATATAGGGACTATTTACAAAGATTGTAATACAGATTAGCACTCTCTTAGTCAGATAAGGGCATTGACTGTGGACTGCAATCTTCATCCGCCTTTAGATAACTGCAGAGAAGTGCAGTGCCACACACTGCTGTGTTGTCCCTGCTCACAGGGCTGGTTGGGGCTAATGCAGTACTATCACAGTGCCAGGGTTATTCAGGTCTTCCCAGATGCTTCTCTGCTGAGTATCTTATAGGTCTTTTAGCCTCCCAAGTAAATCCACACTTCAGTTAGTGACCCCTGTATCATGAAGACTATTTTTTTTTTTGAGGGAGCCAAGGCTCTTTGAAAGTAAAAGCACAGATGCTTATTCTCTGTGTTCCTGAGCTCTCGAACTGGGGTCAGACAAAGTTGTCACCTTTTAGCCCCATGCAGCACACCTGATAAATAGAAATCCTGCTCTCCAGCACCAAGAGGCTATTCATTTAGCATGCTGTCTGCCCCAGGTAGCAAATTGGAGCCATTTAATTTGTTCACCTCCCTGCACAGGGAGGCCTGTGCCCTAATATAGTATTTATATTCATTCTTGGCAGCTGGTCTCAAAAAGGTAGGAACTTCAGTGAATAAACCAGGCAGTGACTCTTTTTGAATTCCATAGGCAAAAGAAGAGGAGCTGTGCTTTGCATTCTCCATTGTTGATCTTTTGCTAATGTAAATCAACTTGATTCTTCTGGCATTGGTGGAAATTAGCTGATTTGGGCCATTTATAGTCTCTTCTTTACTTACTGCATCTTAATGACTGCAAGACACAAAAATACCTGACTGAGGACATCAGATACAAAGGCTTTATACCCTTAATGTTTTGTTCAGTTAAAGTCTAACAAAGAAGACGACTTGAACTTCTGATGAGAAATCTAGACCCCTGAACATTTAGCACTAATAAGGTACTTTTCAGTTTCTAAGTGCTTTACAAACATTAATTAATTATTCCTTTCAACAACACTTGGTTATTTTCTGTTACTAGAGTGCATGTTTACCAAGTTAGCTCCATTCATGCACAGCACGTTGTTGGCAGCAGGCAGGAGTGTAAATTGATCTATAACCACATGCTGTAATTTGCAGCAGATTTGCTTCACCAAATGCCATCAGTACAGCTACAGGGGGAGTTTGGAGGAGTGACCGCTCCTCTCTGCATCCTATGGTGGTGATAACCTTTGCTTTCACTGCTATACCAAGCAGAAACATAAAACCTGTTTGCTGCACAATTCAGCTAATTCGACAGAAACATATGTCAAACAGGAGCTTCCTGCTGGACACAACTGCAAAAAGTAGTAACAAATTTTGTTATGTGACACACTGAAATACCCATTACAGTACAGAAGCAACACAGAGATTAGGCAGATTTGTAATGAAACATGAGTGTGGTTGCAACCGTAAGACAGCAGAATTTCCTGTGTGCAACAGTTACTGAAGCTACAAAATACTCCCGGCTTTAATCATTAAGGTACCAGTAACTAAACAAAACAAAACCAACAAAAGAACAAGTCAAACGAAACAAAACAAAAACATGCAGACAAACAATGAATCAAAATAAAACTGAACCCCAAACCAAAATAACCAAACAAAATAAAAAAGGAGAATGAGGTATTACCCATCCTAAAAGAGTCAAGAGCCTGGTGGAAGATCATGACCAGAAAGCAGGAGGCAAAGTCTCACATCCCTGTTCTGTTCAAGTAACACCAAAAACCTGAACCAGCACTTGGCTTTCTAGAAGGCTCTAACCACTGAGTTATTGATTATTTTCATATTCCTCTCTTTGCCACATTTACATCATATGGTAAAGGAGAATAATGTTTTCTGGCAGAAGTTTTCTTTGGATCAATGCATTTCCATTGGAAATCTGTGCTTCCAGTGAGCTGTAGCAGACAATAATGACTATTGCCTTAGGCAAAATAATTTCTCTGCAATTGGAACCAGGGTCCTGGAAATGTAAAGCTATCACTTTTTAATTAGAGCTGCTCCAATTTTTTCCAGGGAACAGATTTCTGGCATAAACCACTGGTGACCATAACCATCATTAGAAACCAGGAATGACCATCGATGCATCTCCTGCCCTCCTCCCCTGCAGGCAGTGGCAAAGGAACACCAGCCTTTAATGCTCCAAGACACATAGTCTAATCAATTAGCCATTGCTTATGTTGGTCATATTTAAAATGTTTTGTCTGCATGTAGAGCTGCGCTGGAACACACTTTAAATGTGACATGAAAAGCAGCTGTATTGGGGAATGCATCTTATTGTAAATCTCTAAACAGAAAGAAAATATATTGGAAAATACATTCCTTTGTCTATATAACTGCATCTATATCTCAGCTTTTGTCAACACAGCTATTTTCTCACAGTCCTACTCAGTAAAGCTTTCTCCTGTTTGAGATTGGTTACCGAGCATTATCTTCTACATGAGTTTTTTTACAGTTTCCAGCCTCTCTCCTGAAAGAATCTCACTATAAGTAATACACAAATATTTACTGGAATCAGGCAGACAAAATTCAGTCTATTTTCAGGCTGAATAGTATAAGCTGTATATACTGTGGGATTCTTTGATGGTTTGTTTGGGAAGAAAACAAAAAACCCTCTCCTGCTTTTGAGTTCTAATTCTCTTCCATCTATGTTTGGTACAAAGAACCAGAGGTAATTATACATATCCTGCATCTGCTCTGCAAATACACTGAGCTTTCATTTGAGAAAATGGCACATTTTACAGGGTTGCAAACAAAAGATTTGAGATTATATTCATTCATTCCAAACCAAACACAACAGTAATTTATTTTCTGAAGTGTTGAGAAATAAGAAAGCTTTTTTATTTAATGAAATACGAACATCTCTGGATAAGAAATAAAGTGAAATTTTAATCCTAGAGCAGAATTTTCAGCTTCTGATATATATATATTCCTATTTTTGACTTTTGAAGGTTGCATGACACTACTGTTTTTCTGCCATGCTAACAGTCAGTGCAGAAACCAATTTATTAAACCATGTGTTATATTCTAAAGGATACCTTTTCATTGCTTATACAGACATAAATATAAATATATTTTTATATTCATACAGTGTGAAATATTTTTATGCTAAAAGCACAATAATTACTGTAACACCACGTGTGACTTCAGGATTAATTATAACAGTATACCAGACATATGCTAAATAGTTTTTTGCAGCAAAGACAGTGAGAGTCACACAAAGGATACTAACCAGTAATGTGAAAAAGCCATTATAGTATCTTTCCTACAAAGGAAGGAAACCACCAGGGCAGTGGTTCATCTCTTTCAGTAATCAATCTTTGTTTCTAGCCAGAACCAGATCTTCTAAAGAAAAATGCAAAACCCACTTGAAAAATATGGTATTAAATGCCTTATTTAGCAAGCCTGTCCAATATTAATCAGGAAAATGTTTGGCTCATGCTGTAAAAAATGAGAGAGCTTTATTCCTTTCTGAAATTGGTATTAACAGCCCCTGGCCCCTAACTCATTTTAATAGCAATTCACTTGTGGATGTTCTCATTATTCAGAGTATACCCAAGTTTTAGAGTTTTGCTATGCTTTTGGTCCCTGATACATTCTTGGCAATAATAAAATAGAAACTAATTTAACTTATATAAAAATTACTTTTTTCCAGCTTTTACATTCAATGAATATTACCTACCAACACTTGAGAAATGCAGCCAATTAATAAGTCTCCATAGCAATAATTAATGTAAAAGCATCTAAACCTAATTGTAATTTTTAACAATTCAAACCTGTGATTTACTCATGCCATGAAAAAGATTTTTGTGACTCTCTTTGTGACTCTTTTTGTTTGTTGGTTTGTTGGTTTTTGTTGTTTTGTTTTTTTCTGTAGGAACCAAGAGACAACCAGCTCTTACCTTATGAATTTGCAGGTGAACATACGAGGAAAGAGGAAAATAGGAAACATGTTCCCTCTTGCAATTCTCCAAATGAGAGTGTTGGATGTGTTTGCAACATAACTAGTTGCAGCCAATTGGCACCAAGCCCTGACAAGCTCCCTCTCTAATAAAGTGTGTTTATCTCAATACTAAAATCTAATCAATAGAATTTGCTTGATACATTCTAAATGTAAAATATGTTAAACATCCTAGACACAGAATATATGAAAAGGATCATTATTCATAGACTCCTAATCAAAGCTTCATTTTGTGTCATTATTTGTTTGTTTTTACATGTTTCCTGCTTGCTTGAACGAGAATGTCTGGTGTTGGAAATGGTCACATCTATCTCAGAGAAGCTAGGCAGGCAATTGTGCTGTATTCAGAAATGCCCAGGTATAATGGGTTGTTTGTATTTTTTCTTTTGGAAAAGTCTGCGCTATTTTATGGGTTGTAAAATATTTATTTATTTGGTGATTTACTTTGCAGCAAATTGAAGCCTATTCAAGCTAAATACAGTTTCGCTTAGGCTAATTATGATGAGGGAGGCCATAAAGATTCAGAAATAAATACTATTTGTCTGACACTATAAGGCAAAAATATTCCTCTCTGATACAACACATACCCTCTCTATAGAGCAAATGTAACTTAAACCATTTTTATTTCATTAACTGTTGCAACTTCTCTGCCTGTGAAAGATTTAAAGTGCTGTGAAGCAATTACATCAAAATATTTTAATCTCTCCTGGCTTGCCTGTAAGGAGAGATTGTTATCTCCATGTTGATTCTGGGGACACAGAGGGTCTAAGCCAGCAAGTGAGGCCACCATGACATCCCCATGTTTTTTTCACAGAAAGTCAAAATACTATTAGTAGTGTTTATCCTGTGAAACATCAACCAAATAATCTTTCTTTTACTTTATATTTTGGGGCCACATACATTCTTCTCAAAAATAGATTTTGAAGGTACAAGCAGCTGAGTGAATACCTGGAAGCCTGCCATTGAGCTGGGAATGGCACAGAGCATGGACTGCAGAATACAGAGATCTCACCTACACCTTGCTGGAGGCATAGTTCAGTTCCTGGATTTTCAGGGCTGCTTTCGTGGCTTTCCCAGAGAGAAAGGAGTTTAACTTCTGGTATGGTTTTTCTAGAAATGAAAACTTGCCACTGGAGATTTCTCTCTCAGGATCAAACTTCAAGTGTTTGCATCTAGAGCAGGATGCAGATGTTCTGAATAGAAGTTCAAGTTCTGTCGTGGATGCACAACAGATTTTGGCATGTTGGCTACTGATGTAGATATATTTTGGCTAACTTTTAAGCTAACTACAGTGGGATACCTATAGCAGTATAAATCTGAAAGTGTGGGATTCTCAATACATAAATTTCTGTACTTTCTTGGCACTTTTAAATCTGTGCTTCTGTAGGTATCTTATTTGTTCAGCTTTAAAGTTAGCATCAGTAGCCAACCTGCCAACACCCATGCTGCAGAACAGAAGATACTCTAAGTGCACCTCTACATCAGCACATGGGGAAAGACTGGGATTCCTGGTAGAGAGAGCCAACACCACGGGATACACATTGTCACCTTGCCACACTATGGACCAGCCTGATGGTTGGGCTCTGAGAACTAGAGACCTTAAGATCCCAGAGGCTGCAATTGTAGGTAGCCATCACTCTAAAAGTTTTTGGACGCTCTTGTGAAACTGAGTACCTGAAAGACCTGATCTCACCTGAAAAGAGATCCTTTCCATCCCAAGCCCTTGCCTAATGAAATCAGTATTCTGGTTATATCCACCACTAGAAAAAGTAGCTGCAGTATGCAAGGTAACATATTTAGTTTTCCCAGATCCATGTACTAGTGTTTCTCAAATGAAATTTTCTCTAACTTTCAGGCTTTGTGAAATCTTGAAATTAAAAGTGGAATGTAACTGTCAATGAATCAAAAGCACTACTTTTTGGCTAGCTGTATTTGTACATATAAAATACTCTAGACTTCTTGAATTGTCTTTCAAGTCACCTCAAATTATTATTATTTTTTTTAATTTTATTTTTTATTGAGATCTCCAAAGCCAGATGCTCAGGGGTTTTCAGTGCCCAAATTCCCACTCATTATTTCATTTGACACTCAGATCCCTTGAGCAGCACTGAAAAATTACTAAGCTTTAATATCTGTGCAAGACTTTCAAACAATAGCTACAACAAAGAAACTGGTCCTTGCACTAAAAACCAATGAATATGTAAGACAAATTGTATCTGGAGAGAGTAAACACGTTAAAATAGGCTACCAGTAGCATCTTTCAAAAGATATACAATATAAGCCACACACTCTTCAATAGCTCAAGGGGCTTATAGACAATAAATTTAACAGACTGCAACCAAAAAAAAAAATCTGAGCTAAAGTACAGTATGTAAATGGAATTTAGAGTGCACTCTTCTTTTCAACCTTAGGACAGAGTTAATAGAGGGAAAATGACAAAATACATAAAAAGGAATACAAGGGATTTGACAGAGTATGCTTTTTTCTTTTAACTTCAGGGCAAACTACCAGATTATTTCAGTTTACAGATAAATCAAACAATGAACTTTTATCAATATGCATAAAAGTCTCATTTTCATCATTGGAAAGATTAGACTTTGAATCCTTATTTTGTATGTGATTGGGGGGGATTACAAGGGAAGTAGTATAAATTATAGCCTTGTCAAAGAGAGATTAGCTTCAGTGATTATATGGTAAAATAGATGTTTTCTGCACTTATGGATGAAAATATCCATTGACAGTTTCTATAAAATCACAAAACTCATGGATATCTGTAGTATTAGGTTAATGACAGCAGCAGTATCTGACAGCCCCATTGCTGCCTCTTGACATTATTAATGGTATTCTGACCTTCAGTCTGGGAAGCGGGATTCTTAGACTTGCCAGATTTGTTTGCAGTGGCTCAGTGTTTATGTGACCAAAAAAAAAAAAAAAGTTTCCTTTAGGAATTACCTTTATTTTACAGGTATGTGCTTGTGCTAAATGCAAATGTATTGGACCCATCTTGACCATTTGACTTTTCAAGACCTACCCCTGACTTCTCCCAACTAAAATCACATACAGGTTGATTTTTCTTTTACTTACACTTCATATTGACATCTACACTTGTTTAGGATGTCAGTAAAATTGAAATATCTGGACTGTTCCCACTGAGGTTTTGCTGGTTTTTTTGTTTCTAAAATCTCATGTGAGAAAGATAGGAACTATACATGTGGGACAATCAAGACTTTGGTGGTGGATATGAAAGACCTAGTCTCTGTTCTAAATGGTGACTCCTTGGATTGAAAAACATCCTGCTCTGAGAAAGGCAAAGCAGAAAAAGCTGTAGAGGCTCTTGCAGCCCAAGTCAGTATCTTAATACAGGATATAACAGCGAGAAATCCCCACTCTGCAGGAGTGGCTCAGTGTTTTTGAACACACTTTAGCTAGCTTGCTGTTCCGAAGGAAGATGAAAATAATTTAACTGGAAACCATCAGCTTCTTGTCTCTGAACCTATGAAATGGTACAATAACAAAAATTTCTGTTTACCCTGGTGATACAATTTAATAGTTTGTAGATATATTGGTGGCTGTATATCGTGCAGAGCAGTGAAGAGGCTCACTTTGTTTACTTGCTACTTACACAAAGTAATCTCTATTGTATGGAAAGTAATTGGATATGAGAGTAAAGAAAATTTGGTTGACATGAGAATGTCCCTGAGTGAGGAAATAGCACAGCACAAAGTCACATGGTTCTCTAGGAAATTCCCAGCTTACAGTGGTTGGGCTCTTCACACAAAGCCAAGTGTAGGTTTTTATTTAGCATACAGCCTAGCAAAGAAAACAGAGCTTTATAGCAACCTATAAAAATTCTGTTGCACTGGAAAAATCAGTAAATATTTAATTATGTTTAGAACAGAAAGATTTTAAAGTCCTAGATTCTGACTTCCTAAATTTTTTTCTACTACAGATGCAATATGTTGAGTTTTTTTCTTGAATAATATTGTCTATCAAGTCTCTCAAGCTGTGTGAAATAGGGCATAAACTTCTGCTCTCATTTAATGACAATGGAAAGTAAGATAAGTAAATCATAGAATGTTTAGGGCTGGAAGGGACCTCCAAAGGTCATCTAGTCTAGACCCCCTGTAATGAGCCTTGTCCAACCCTTAAGGCTTAAGGACACCCTTAACTACACCAGGCTGCTCAGAGCCTTGTCCAACCTCACCTTGAATATCTCCAGAGATGGTGCCCCAACCACCTCCCAGGGGAGCCTATTCCACTGATCCACCACCCTCAAGGTAAAGTACTTCTTCCTGATATCCAGTCTAAATCTACTCTTCTCTAATTTAAATCCATTACCCCTTGTCCTTTCACTAAATAGGAAAGATAATTGTACTGTGGATCTGGGTGGGGTTTTTTTTTAAATATAGCAAAAATTAGTTTTAGACAAGTCTATGAAAGGTAGTCACCAAAACTGAAAATGAAATATACAAAAAGACAATCATAGGTATGTGTATTCTCAGTATGTCATTTCTTAGACTATCTGTACAGCAGTGTGTATCTGAGGAACAATGGAGGCAGAGCCAAACAATGTGTAAAACATTCACACTGGGCAATGGCAACAGTCTGTCTTCAGAAGTACAGAGCACATAGTTCAAGCTGCAAAATTCATTCAGAAACCTGAAGAAAAAAGGAGGTTTACCTATGCTAAACTCAGTGTTCCATCTGGTTTAAAACCTAGACTATGTTTACACTGAAGTTTTGTAATGATGGAGGCACAAAACCTGAGCCTCAGCTTTGACTGTGCATGCCAATTATTGGCAAAAACAGGTTTTCCACCCTTGATCAAGGGAGAGGTTCTCGGACATGCATGGGGTATGACAGATCAGCTCCTGATATAGAAAAACACTAGTAACCCAGAAAAGGAAAGGAAACAAGCTACTCAGAAAGGCCAACAAAAAGAGAAATGTTTGAACAGACATAAAAACAGTCCCCTTCATGCATTAAAGCTGAAAAAACTTTTTTTCATATAGGCAATGAAAAATACACATCCACTGTGAAAAAATGTATATCTGCATATGGATAGCAAATTAACTTTTTAATGTGATTATCTTTTCTCCCTGTTAGTTCTCCTTGTTCATGTAATGCAGTCATCCATGGACAGTTTCATCAAGTTGGTCTTGAGAACAGAGATCACTGTCTTCTAAAGAGAAAAAAAAAATACAAGGATTCTTGGGGCTGTATTCACTGTACCATATACCCAAGTGACTTCGCTCACCATCTAACTCAACTATCAGATTTTAGCAGGACAAAGGAAAAATACGGCAGACATTGTAGTAGGTGTTTACTACAGACCACCTGATCAGGATAAGGAAGTTGATGAGGCCTTCTACAAACAGTTGGGGGTAGCTTTGAAATCACAGGCTCTGGTTGTCATGGGGGACCTTAATTACCCTGACATTTGCTGGGAAAATTGTACATCCAGACACAG
>WYEA01024872.1:75062-88951 GCA_033558465.1 Alcedo atthis | reverse complement strand
GACTCTGGATGAAGACATTATCAAGGCCTTCATTTGTCGAGTGATAACCATACTGACCAGTCAGCAGCGTGTTTGACTGGATGGGCTGTCCTCTCCCTTTTTTTTTTTTTTTGTCAGCACGCGCCAGCAGCGCAGGCAGCGAGCTAGCTAGCTTGCTCTGGTCCCAGCAGGGACTGTCCTGGTTGCCGCGTGGTAAGCGTTCCCTGGGGCAAAACTAAGCCCCGTAGACAATTAACCCCCTCCTCAGAAAGTGCTCTGGATTAAGTTTGAAATTAAAAATTCAAAAATCCAGTTCACACACTACTGTCCACTTGAGTCTCATGTACTTTCTCACATTGCCCACTGTAAGTATTCAACACTGATGTGACTATCAAGGGATCTCACTTACAAATTTGTTGTGACAAAGAGCATCTTGTCTAACAAAGAGAAATATGAAGTCTGCTACATAACACCAGCATGCAGATACTATAATTTAATCTAACCTTGCTTTCAACTTTTTAACCTGTTATAGAACTTTAATACAGGAAAGGGAAAGAATGAAGATAAATATTGAGTTAAAAAAAAAACGAAATGTAGGAGGGCATTTTTCTCTAGGAATGATCAAAGAATAAGTAACAGCATTTGAAGATACTAAAAAAAGTTACAGATACAAATTAGGAGAAAATACTGACTTCTTTCTTCACAGATGCCTCTGAACAAGACCCAAAAAAGCCCAGAAAGAAAAATTATTTGACTGACAGTTCAACTGCTATAAGATGTGACCCTGCAGCTGAAAACAAAGTTTGAATTTTTTATGACTTTTACTTTTTAGTCACAATGAATTGATGAAACAAGTAATGATCTTAAGCTACACAGGAAACAGAATATACTCAGTAAAATTAGAAGCAAGCTTGTAACATCCTCTTTGCCTGAGGCAACAAAAATGATGGATGATAGTCTGAGGAATACTCTTTGCATTCTGGAGTACTAAATAAGTAATCTCATAATTCTTCTTTCAGCTTTTACCTTTTACTTCTGCTTTAGTTATATAAAACCTGAGAATTTTGGATGTTTTTTTCCTTGAATATTTGATACTACATAACACCAGTTGGATTAAATGGGAGTTGAGAATTACAAAGGGACTGTGCAATTTAGGTTTATTTCAACAAGCATTTTTAGCACACAAGTAAGAAAACAAAAACCCTAAACAATAGAAGATAGCCTTGAGGTGGAACATTTCCAGTTCTGTTGTGCTTTATCATAAAATTCTGAAGACCGAGAACCAAGAGAAAATATCTGGTGTAACAGAATAAAGCAGGAAGAAGGGCAGTACAAGTGATGGAGTTCACCTCCTTACCACATTCTGTAGAACCAACACTGGGCTTGCTAAGGTAACTAATACTTCTACTGAGTAATTTTATTCTGAAATGTAATAATTCTAGAAATGTTGAGAGATCAATCTTGAAGATCACCAACAGGAAAAGACTTGGCTGAACCAGCAGCCAAAATTGTCATCAGCTAAAATCCAGTCCTTATCCTGAGAGCCAGCTGCAGTTTTCCTGTATAAATGAACTAACAAACTCACAGATCTTCATGATAATTTATATTCCAAAGCACACAGCAGATTTGATAGACACAAGAGACTTTATCAAACAGATCCAGGCCAAGATGTCAAATGGTTTCTTTTAATTAGGAAGGAGGGAAAAGCCAATGAGACCTTGAAGTGCAGTAGAAGTCTCACTGTAAAGATATATTATTGAGAATTTTTGGAGGCAGCAGTGATGGGCTGTACAGAAGCCCACAGATTTTTATATTCAAAGTCCCAACTGCCTACCTATACAGTAATCACAGCAGATGGATAATGTGTTGTGTTCAGTTTTTTTAATAAACATGTCAAACATTAAACATCCTGTTTACAGATGTACTATAATAAAATGTCTGCTGTGTTTTGGAAGTTCTGCTGCCTCAAAAAATGCTACAGTTTTTACTTCACAGAAAAAAATCCAACTGCTGCCTGCACCTTTGTCATGGTTTATGGTCAGCGCAACCCCCAGACCAATCACAGATGCTCTCTTTTAATCCCCCTCCCTCCTCAAAGTGGGAGAGAAAAGGAATAAGGGAGAGAGACTTAGTGATTAGAAAAAGGAAAGTAGAACAATTTAATGAAAAATGAAAATGAAATATATACAAATATGTACAAAACCAGTACCGAACCCAACCTCCCCAATGGTAATTACCTCACCCTCACTGATGCTATGGAGGAGCTGGACTCTGGCACCGGGTTTCGGGAGCAAAAAAAAACAAAACACGAGAGCCAAAGCAAAAGGGAAAGACCAGAAGCGAAAAAGGGCCAAAACTCCGGACCCCCAAGCTTATATACTGGATATGACGTCTATGGGATGGAATACCTCGCTGGTCCGTTTGGGGTCACCTGTCCTGTCCGTTCCTTCCCGCAGGTACGTTCTTTCACTTTTCTGTACCCCTCAGTGCGATACACAAATTCTAGCAATGGCCTTGGTTTGCATTCCATCTCTGGTAGTAATTCTAAACCTGAGGTGTTATCACTGCTAGAAGCACACACTGTCTGCAAAACATGCTGCTAACTCCAGAAAACACAGCCAGTTAGAATCCCTGAGATGAAAAACTAAAATCACTGAATAGAATTTGCTTGTTTTTCACCCAAACCAGGAAAACCTTAGCCATGACTCATTTTACACTTCTGCTACATAACTGTAGAGAAACAACTTCAAGCCCAACTTGACGGTTAAAACTTTAGCCATCAAATATAAGCCATAATATGATAAAAGTTATGAGATGCTGTATGTTTGAAGGTACTTTGTCTTAGAACATCAATTTTGCACATGTTCTATTTGTGGTCTTTGGAGACCTTACAGAATTATTAGTAGATTCTTTATATTTCTAATCTACATATGGAAAACTATTAGAATTAATTGAGCTTTAATGGTTTTCTTCACATTTATGCATTTACATATTGGAAGGAAGAAGCACTGACAACATGAAAAAAACAAGACCTAAGGGAAAGGTTCTCAACAAATTAAGACTGAGGCAAACATTTAATCCTCAGTTAAGCAGAAGGTTGGATTAAATCCTACAAGCATTTTAATCTCAAAATTCAGTATCTATTTTTATTCTTTGTTAACACAGGGCAGGTTTTGAACAAGATGCAGTGAGGATATGAGCTATGAGTTTGGCCACCACACTCCCTGCAAGCATGTGTGTCTGTTGCTTCAGGCAGAGGCAGTCCCTGACTCATGTAGTCCTTTTAAAACTGAAGTATTTCCTCTCATTCTCCTTTCATTTCTTCTAAAAAAAAAATTCTATTTTCTTCTCTTGCTTACATTAGGAAGAATATACGGTTATTTAAAAATTTTAAAACAGCTACTTAGTGATTCTGCTCCTCTCCTGGCAGTGCTCGCAATAGAGGCAAATTCTCTAAAGCCAGCAATTTCCATCACATTTCATAAAAAGCACAGGTTTCCTTAGCAACATGCCCCAAACCATCACACAGTCTTCCATTCTGTGTGTCTTTGGTAGAGCATTTTGCTAACATGGAATTGCCCAGGCCATCAGATGCCCATGACCTTTCTACCAAACATTACCTTGTGGGTTGGATTTTGAGTCATTTTCTAAATGCAAAATTATTGGTTTATTAGCTGAATGTGAAATATCTGGTCAAAAGAAATTCAACACAGGATTTCAGGTTGATGATATCTTTCTGGTGAGAAGGTGATTGCAGTATGCAAGTCAGGGCCACAGATCCTAGAAATCTCACAGCATTCAGCAATGTTCAGAAAGCAAAATTAATGAAGACTGCCCGTGTAATGAGAAAATACAACTACAATAAAAAAATTCCCAATTTCAAAGAAAGTCAGGGTCACAGCAGACTCTTTAAAGTAAGTGACTGATTGAATTTAACAGGCACTTTTGCCTCAGTGTTGTCTGTGATAAATGGATATTCCTGCCTTTTCTGATGGCTGATACATACCCAGGGCTGGGTTGAACTGTGCATTATGTATGTATGCACATAATTAAATAGAATTTAATATCTTCTGCTTCTCACACTCCCAGGCAAGGCAACAAAAATATATACGTTCAAAACTAAGTATGACAGGTTGAAGAATACATACTTATTCACCCAAAAGGTAGAAATAGTTCTTCAGAAGATTGAGTCAGGACTGAATATCAGAACACAACAAGAAATTAACATGGATATCAACTTACTTGCATGTTTTCTTTTTTTTCTTCAGAGTTGTTAGGGAAAGATGGTGACCAGTCTTATTCTAATGCCTTACAGCTTCTCCTCAAGTGCAGAACATTTGCTGCAGTTATATAAAAAAAATTGCTCTGTTGAACCACCTACAATCATAGAATCACAGAATGGTAGAGGTTGGAAGGGACTTTTGGAGATCATTGAGTCCAAACCCCCTACCAGAGCAGGATCAGCCAGGGCAGGCCACACAGTAATAGATATGGGCGAGTCTTGAAAGTATCTACAGCAGAAGACTCCACAACTTCTCTGGGAAGCCTGTTCCAGGCTCTGTCACTCTCACAGTGAAGCTTTTCCTCATGTTGAGGTGGAATTATCTCTGTTTCAGCTTGTGACCATTAACTTGTCCTATCACAGGGCACCACTGAAAAGAGACTGGCCCCCTTCTACTTGACACCCACCCTTCACATGTTTGTAAACATTAATAAGATCCCCTCTCACTCTTCTTCAGATTAAACAGCCTCAGGTCTCTCAGCCTTCCCTCATAAGAGAGATGTTCCAATCCCTTAATCATCCTCAGTTGGCCTCTCTCTAGTATGTCCCTCTTGAACTGGGGAGCCCAGAACTGAATACTCCATATATGTTCTCACTAGTGCAGAGTAGAGGGGGAAAACCTCCCTACACTTGCTGGACACACTGTTCTTCACCCCAGGCCTTCTTGGCCACAAGGGCACCTTACTCTTCCATGGGTAACTTATTGTCCACCAGGATTCTAAGGTCCTTCCCTGTGGAGCTGCTTTCCAGTAAATTAACCCCTAACCTGTACTGGTGCATAGCATTATTCCTCCTCAGGCATAGGACTCTGCACTTCCTCTTATTGTTATAACAATATCATGCTTTAAAATACTATAGCATTTGGGAGGACATCAGAGCATGTGTCAGACATGAAAAAATAGATAATTGTTCAGAGAAGAGAGGGATTCTCCTCTTCCCCCCTATACTGCAAATCCTTTGGGTCTTGATGCATTACATTTTAAGGGGAGCTGTTACTGATCTCCTCCTGCAGATGGCCATCTGTGGGTGGCCCTACATCCACCAGCGCTGAAAATACAGTCAACTGATCCATACCATGCATCTTCCTCACCCAAAACCACAAGTAAGTACAATAATACCACCCACAAACCTCCTTATGTTAGCAATGCACTTCAGTCTTGTGATTCTTATTTCTGATAATTGAACACAGAAGTATCTGATAAGAAAAGAAAGAGGGGTGGGAAAGAAATCTTTCTAGAAAATAAATCATTTATTTTAAGGACTTTCATTCCTCCACAGTGTATGCGAGGAAATAAACAAAGTTACCTTGCACATTTTCGTGTAAATACATCCTCTTCCAAATCTAAAAAGGGCATTGATTCCATGGGTGAGAGTTTCTACAAAGCTTGCTAATAATCCATTTCTTTCAAGGGTTCATCTGACAACTACGTTCACAGTAGAGAATGTAAAATTTCATTAGGAATAAAAGGGATTCCTACACTCCACAAAGAAGGAAAGCTTGAAAATGACCTCACCATAACTGAAAGATTTAGAACTTAGAAGATAAATGAAAATAAATATAGGCATACAAATAATGATTTGGAAAGCCAGCTGCAATATTTTATCATTTGGAGAGCAGATAACAGAGAGGAAGAAAGCTTCCAACTATTTTGGGGAAGTGATGTTTCGCTGTGCAAGAGTTCTGCAAATATAAGTGTCTTATCTGTTCCCTTTCTGATAGGAAGGTCTCCTTGTGGTTGGGCAACCCAGAGAGCATCAGTAGTGCTTTCCCAGAGCTTCTGTAACACTGTATTTATATATGAGTTAATTTATATGCTGGCCAAAACTTCTGCAGGAATTTTTCTCCAGCTTGACACTACTTATTCCTGGAGATCTTGTACAAAGCTAATATATTTGCAGAAGGAAATCCTTAGCAGAAGGAAAATGTCTGATGATTAAAATGAAAATTCTTCATCCAGCTTCAGTCTTATAACCTTTATCAATACCAAATTATAATCACTTAAGTCTAACTTCATGCTAAGAACCAATAAATGTGGTACTTCAGTCAGTATTGTCTGTGCTGGGCATTTTTCAAGTAGAAATCAAGATTATTTGTTTCAAGAAAAAACTTCTATTGAACATCTCTATAGTCCATTTCAAGTAGGGTTTTTTTTCCTATGCTGTCTAGAAAATGTAATAGTGTCACACCAAATGAGCTAATTTCACACCCACTAGGTAGAATGGACTTAATTATACTCTCATTACCAGTAAATCAAAGCTATTCTATAGCGCAGTGAGGGCTTGGGCTTCATCCTGTAATACTTTTTGTCCCTGAAGAAAGAATGATAAGTATTCCAGAGATCACTGGATGCACTTCAGGTTAGATTAAGAAATATATACAAACCATCAGAAACTTTATCTCTACTTTTTCCACTGGAGAACAATCACTGGTGCCATATTGTTATTCCAAGGTGCAGATCCAAAATAGTCCTATTTGACTCAATCAAATTTTCAACTGAATACAGGACAAAAAAATATCCTTTGAAAAGTTGCTCATTTTCCCATTTCTAAATCCTTCTGCTGAATCTCAGAGAGCTCCCTGTGTTTGTCTGGCTTTTTCTTTTTTTTTCTTTCTTTGTACAGCTTTATTATAGATGGCACCTGAGAGCTAGAATTTGAATAAATCACAGGTAAAATTGGAATGTTCAGTGGTAGGAAAAGGCTACTTCTCAAACCACAGTTTTCCAGACTTGCACACAGCTGGTAATTCAGTAAATTCCTTATCTAGGTCTTAATCACAGAAGTATGGAGAGGAGCTGGATAACAAGCATCCACCTTATTCACTAGGTTTTTGTACAACATGCAGAACTGGAAGCATGACCAAAAAGATGGACAAAAGAGGAAAATTCTGGGGGAAACCACAGCAGTCATTGCAGTGTAGTAAATTAGAGCCAAAGTATTGGAAAATGAGATTTAACAGGTTTAAATCTTTTTCTAACATGAAGTGGACTACATGTGGAATTATGGCAGGTAAGTGTAAAGTTGTCAAAATGAATAGCATGAAAAACAGAAAATGAAAGATCAAAGTAAAAAATAGGAAATAATGAGAGCAAGGTAAAACATCTGTGATGAATGATGTACAAAAAGCAGACAAGAAGGGGTAATATGTCAGACACAGTATGGGAAGAACACAATGGGAGAAATGACAGAACAGGGGAAAGGAAGTCTAGTCACTGACCCAAAGCCAGTTTCTTCAAAGTTGAAAAAGAGCATTTCATTTTTATATCTCTGCCCTTCAGAAAACAAGATGAGTAAGGTATAAAACAAAGAACAGAAATGCTGGGGAAAGAGAGAAGTGTAACATGTGGTCTGAAATTAAAAATTGAAAAGAATGACTTTTAAATATTAAAATGTCAATAAGTTACTAATGATTAGAAAGTGAACATCATGAAGAACAAAAAAGAATATATCCAAATTAACGGAGGACAGACATGGTCAGCATCAAGTTGCTGTTTGCTGTCACTAACTCAAGTAATCCCTGAGGCACAATGTTCAGAAGCAAGAAGGCTATAATCTGGGAAAGAAAACTGCTCTATATTTATCTTAATGGTATATTCTCTAAACATTTTATAATACTCAGTATAATATACATCATTATACTCCTTATAATGTTCTATATCAGCAACCAACATGAAGTCCACTAATAGCTTGAGCTTTTCTAGTAACTAGAAACTCTCTACTAAAAAGAAAGATCAGGTATAAGAGTCTAGATGTTACTATTTCAGAGGAAGATTTGCCTCCAATAATGTTTTTGGAACTTTAGTTGGATTTTCTGTGTAAACTAAGTATTACCCCTCCAGAACGTAAAAGTTTAAAAGCTGCAAGATGTGTAAAATTTCAATTTTTTTACCCATACAGTCCCATTATAATCTCAGTTATTTCTATTCCAAATTTTAACATAGCATAACAACATAGTAAAATTTTTTAGTGGTTTAATTTTGGAATCCAGTTTCATACATCACATAGAGAAGACTAAATAGGTCCTTCCCATTAGTTCCTAAG
This sequence comes from Alcedo atthis, assembly GCA_033558465.1. Taxonomy (NCBI): domain Eukaryota; kingdom Metazoa; phylum Chordata; class Aves; order Coraciiformes; family Alcedinidae; genus Alcedo; species Alcedo atthis. The sequence continues at coordinate 80,649 of WYEA01024872.1, read as the reverse complement.
GCATGCCATCATGCTCTCAAATTCTTTCAGATTTTGTGCCCTCACAATATAACAAGACACATCCTCTTTCTCCTAATGTGCCTCCATGCTAAAGGTTAACAATAACATTACTGAGCTTCAATCGCTGTGGAAATAAGTTTGAAATCTGTAGGTGGAAGTTCAGTCACTTGCTCTGCGTTGTGGATCTTTATTACAAATTCTCCTCATTTGTAATTCCCATTGAAACTTCATCTGTTACTATCAAAGCTACTGGCTACCTAAGGTTTTCATGGCTGTTCTTTATCGTCTCTTTCTTTCCCGAAGTTTAGTAAGTTATCAGCACCCAAATGCACTCAGACAAAACACAAAGAGGTCAGCAGAGTGTATCACCTCTTTGGTCATCAAAATGGAGCCAGAATAAGACTAAAATAATGGTCAATTCTTATGAAGGCACATTGCACTGAGTTAGCTATCTCTGTGCATTTTACAGAAACAAAAAAACCAACCTAAAGACTGGTAACCATAAATTTTGAAAAATGCTGAATTTAAAATAAAATTCATTTCAGACAGGAACAGTTTATACCCATTAGACAGATCAGCCAGTTTGTGCCAAAAACATTACTTTCAGAATAGCTATGGGGAGCTCTGGGTGACTTTCATCCTGTGGAAAATATTTGAATTTCCAACATTTTACTTTTTGAGTCAGAATGGGTAATTTTCTGTCGAAAAGATATTCTTTCTCAATCTCAGGACAAGAAATAATCATAAATCACTGTAAAATATACAGACACAGACAACAATTATAATCAGGAAATGGCAATCCAGACAGACCTATTTTTATTCACTCGCACAGTTATGGTACAGCACAAGTTGTTACTGAAGCAAACAGTTAAAACAGAGAGAAACTTCAGCTGATTAAGTCATTTTAGGACTTTTTTTTTTTTGAAGAATGATGAATATTACTTTTGATATGCACTGAAGGGTGTTAGATATAACTATGTGGAATGCTATTTGGAATACAATTCCAAAATGTAAACAAGTGTTAAAGCTAACTACTTTCCACAGATATGACAATTAGCTTTAACTGTAATACCACTCAAAAAAATTATTAGGTATCCACTACCTAATAGTTTCAAGTTATTATCAAGGAAGTTTATTTTTGTCATGTCAAACTTACCAGATTTGTAAACAAAGTTTTGTATTAGTAACCTCTGATCATTCTAATGTATTGTGTATTTCAAGTTCAGTTGTTAAGTTCTCCCTTCCAGTCAAAAATGAGAATAAATGAGGAATAAACATATAGTTAGCATACATTCCTGTCAAGTATAAAAGATGAGACAGGGAAAAGCATGAGGCATGGAAAAGCAAACAGTAAGGTTTAGCATCACTGGAGATGTATCACTGAAAGTTGGTGTTTATATATAACACCGTCTCCAGGACAGAGGCAGTGTAACAGTCTTTTTCTACTGCAAATTTAGCATAACAATATTTGTCTATAGAGATGCCTTACAAACAACAAGTACATAGAGAATATGCATTATCTCTATATTAACTTTAACATTGAGTAACCAATTTGCAAAGACTTCATCCAAAACATGTTACTATGACAGAGCACAGCCCAGTAATATGGCAGCAAATGCCAGAGTACATTCTCACATAGATCATAACTCACCTCCCCACTCCTCAGCAGAGAATCAAGCCAGAAAATATAAACTATTTTACAAGAATTAGAAAGCAGAGGGAAAAGATAAAGTCTATTAAAAAAAAAAAAAAAAAAGTAGTACTTACTGGGAACATTGCCACCACTGCAGTAATAAGTCCAGTGAGAAAATGAGTGACATATGTCACATGTGGATGTGAAAAATGAAGACTGGTCACTACTATAAAAAATGTAAAATAGAATGTGGGCCACTCTGCCTGGGCACTGGAAAGCCTTTTAATTCAAGCCACCTATTAAAATAGCAGTGTTCTAATAGGACAAGACCCAAATACTCCTAGAGAATTATAGTAGTGTCACAGAAATTAAATGTAAAAGATAGACAATCTCCTGACTGAAAGCTTGAGGAAGTCACTTCTCTGTATTTTATTATAGTAAAAGAAAATTAGCTTAAGGAATTTGAATTGGAAAATTAGGTTCACATGTCCAGCTCAAGATGCTGAAAAGAAGAATCCATAAAATGTGTATAAGTCGATTTTACTGTGTAAAGAGTTTCTGACAAACTTGTTAAGGTATAAGCAGAAAAAGATAATAAGGTGGTTTGGGTTTTTTCTATCCTTCCCCAGGACCTGCTCTTGTGCAAGAGGAAGACTCTGGAGACCACAGTCATGTTAACAAGTATAACACCTGATACCAAAATGTGTCCTTTGCAGCAGGACTGGCAAAACTCATATGCACAATAGCAGTACACTTGTGTTAAGAAATTAGAAACCACTGCTAATGCTTGTATGCACTAAATGTGACTTCTAATAGCAGTCCACATATTAATGAGTAAATTATAATAAAATATGGATCTGCAGTAATCAAGATTAATCCCTCCAGGGTGTGAGAGCATGTAGCCAACAGTTACGATGCAAGGTGTGCAAGCAGACCCCTTCCCTTCTGGATCATCATCAGAAGACCCTATGGGATACAGTGACACACAAAAGGGTATCCCACAGGGACTAGATGCCTGTCTTTCAGTGACCAAATCACATGTGAGTGCCACTATATTTAGACTAAAAAAGAGAAAAGTACTGGGGCGGTAAAAGTTCAAAGGATTGTCATGGAGAAAACTTTAATCCCCCACCTATGCAACACATACATACGTTGTCCTGTTTTAACTGCTGCATGCCTGTGCACCACTGAAATGATGTGAAAATGAAATATTATTCTTCAGATAAGTGAACTCTGCATTTATGATGAACACAAAGTACACAACAGTTTTCATTAACTCAGACATAATAGATTGGGTTTTCTTGGGAAATACTTATACTGATTCAATTTGTGAAACACATCTCAGAAACACATTTTCTTCTTAGATCTATTCACTATTCTAAATTCATGTTGCTAATCGTATTAGGCAACAGACACCCTGATAACTGCTTTTAATGAATTAATACAATGAAAGAAAGAATAATAGATAGTTATCATCATACTTCTGTTGTGTGCTTTATTTCTCTCCAAGCAACTGAAAAAAATAACATACTTTAGTTTTGGGCATAGTGTTAAAAAAAAAAAAAAAGACTTCAAGTCACATAAGCACTTAGAAAATGCTGTATCTTGACTAAAGATTTTGCCAAATTTAAAGTGCATGCTATTTTTATTTTTTACATTTTTTTCATTTATTTGTAACTACTGAATGTTCCTGCATGTTTTGTTTTGGGGCTACAGACATTTTGCAATAGATTTATGCAGTACATTCCTTATGCTAAAAGACTAAATAACAATTATTTGAAATAAATATCCAGTTCCTGCTTTGCATCAGTGTCGGGGCTCAGCATGGCCAAAAGCAGAATACAGACTCCTCAGAGACACCCAACTTAATATTCTTTGGAAAGAGGCCTTTTTAAGCATCAAGCCTTAATCAGAAAATCTAGTTAACGCCACAGCAAACGTGGATCAATTTCATATCAGTCATTACTATGGGATCTGCAGCTCTGGAGTACAATGTTCAAAACAGCCTATATTTAATATGAAGATGAGTAATATAACCCAATGTTTTCTAAGAAATTCCTTGTCTTTCAAATTATACTTGCTACTACGTATTGCAAACAGATGTGTGAGAAATAGTTCTTATCTTTGTGGCTCTATCACTTTTGTGTTTTCTTTTCTTTTGAAAATATTCACCCACAACTTATCCATCTTCAGTATTTAGCAAATCATTATTTATAGTTTGGAAAAAGAGCAAAACTCTAGAAAAACAAGATTAAAATCACAAAATCAGGAAGGTAAAACTTATTGTATAAATATTCTCTATGTAAATTTCTGATTTTTCTATGTATAATTTCTGATTCCGCCCCATCAGAACATAAAATGTATTTGATTACCAAAGGTGCTTGATTATATTAGCTAGATAGTTTCCTAGAAAGCTATCCATATGGGATATCCTCATTGAGGGAGGTAGGCGATGAATACTTACCACTTGAGATTTGTTTGTCTTCTGCTCTTGAGCCCATACTACTCTTACTGCTTCTGCTCAGACATTTGGTCTACACTACAGCTCAGATAAAGAGGAATCTGTCTCCAGTACTTTCAGGGTGCTGTAATATGCACATTAAGGCAAGCACCTATTGATGGTTTACATGGCATGGGCCTTCCAAAAGCCCTCATGTCATGGGAAATGCACATTTTGAAGAGGTAAGAAAAGACGTGGAAGAGGTCTGGGATCTGCAGATGGAGACTTCTTTGCTTTGCTGCAGTGGCAGCTGCATTATGTGGCCCTGGAAAATGTAACTACTGAACAGTGCTGAGACATACAGTTATTTTTATATCAGATACTAGTGCATACTAAGATAAAAATCTCTATTATTCAGCTAGAGAGAGCACTATTAAACAAATGCATGAGGCTATTGGATAACTAAAGAGAAAAATCTTATTGGGATTTCCCTTAACATACAGAAGCTGAACACTCCTCTGCAGAGCTATGCTGCCAAATTTGAAAATTAAATTCTAACACTACCTATGCTTCAAGTGTTGTTTTCTCCTCTTTACTAATTTTTCTTTAACCTGAGAAATATCCATCATTCTTTTTGTTAATATGAAAATTGTTGGAGGTGGATGAAAAATAGAAAACTTTTTTTCAAACAATCAAGAATAACCTAAATTCTGCAGTCTGTGCTTAAAATCTGGCATGTCTGAAGTTGTAAAGAGGATGCTGATAATAGTAATACATTTTCAGGAGTTGAATTGCGTAAGTTGTTTTGTCCAGACTTGCCTACTGCATGTAATAAACTCAGTTCTACAAAAATCAAGTCATTACTGGAACTCCAGGAGTCAGGAGTACTGTGGCAGACTGCTAATTAATTTTGCTTCTGAAACTTCAGTAATAATTGTATCACAGAGTGACACATGCATTGAAAAACAATGGGAAGCTATTTGGCCTAAGAATTTTCTTAATATATTAATAGGAATTGGTTTTATTTTGGGAGGGTGGAATAACTGATGTGTTCATGTAATTTTTTAGACACAATAAAGGTTATTTCTAACAACTTGATTTTTCAACTGCTGTCAAAGAAAAGGTTTATATATTTGATGGCTTATCTGAACTGTTTCAAAAGGTGATATTCATAAGAGCCACACGTTTTGGAAAAACAAACTACAATTACAAGCATCAGAATGAACTAAACAGAAGGGAAACAAGTAGAAACCTACGGAGAATAAAAAAGAGGAAATGAAAGGTGAGCTACCAGGAGTCCCAGGTCTCCAAGACCACAGATGCAGTCTGGAGGGAGGAAGTTCTTGATGAGGCTTGGGTTAAAGACCAATTGAGCAGACTGGTCATCTACAAATCTATGGGCCCTGATGGGATACACCCACAAGTGCTGAGGGAGACAGCAGAGGTTATTGCTAGACCACTCTCCATCATTTTTGAAAGGTCCTGGAGAACAGGAGAGGTGCCTGAGGACTGGA
>WYEA01024872.1:60462-74962 GCA_033558465.1 Alcedo atthis | reverse complement strand
GTGACAGAGCTCTGGAACAGGCTGCCCAGGGGGTTGTGGAGTCTCCATCTCTGGAGACACTTAAGACCCACCTGGATGTGTTCCTGGTTGATTTGGTCTAGGTGATCCTGTTGTGGCAGGGGGGTTGGACTAGATGATCTTCTAGGTCCCTTCCAGCCCCTATATATCTGTGATTCTGTGAAGTATCACTGTCTTGCATTGTGTTTTAGAAGAAGCTAGAAAAAAAAAATTAAGAAAGGGAGTTTAGCACTTGGAAGTGAAGTTTAGATACTTTTGTACATGCTTGGTTCCTCTTAAACACCTCTCTCAATACTAGAAATACTATAGAAATCTCTAAAAGCTGTATTTTCTGACAATAATATTTGAAAAAAAGGCACAAAGTACAGAATTGCAATTCATGGGAGCAAGGAGAAAACTAGTCTGGAACTGTCAAATTACTTCATCTTCTATTTCCAAGCATAACTGCTAAATCATCATACCTAATAAAGCTCTTGATTAAGGTATCAAAGCATTATTTTTTCCCCTTTTTTTTCCCCTTGTTTAAGCTTCTACAATGTCTGTACTTATGCTGAAAAGAGATGTCAGGATTGCATTCTGTAGTTTAACTGTGAATGTCTTTCCATCAAATCAAAAACTCTAAGTTTATATTTATTAAAATGGTAGGTTAAAAATACAGAAATGTTCCTGCAATGGGTCAACCACAAAAAGGAAAAAATTTAAAAGGAAGCACTCACAATGGCTAGTGCCATGTTACCTGAGAGACATAATATGACAAAAATACTGAAATTGAATTATTCACTTAACAAAAGAAGAAAAGGTTTCAAGTATGACACCAAACATTCCTGTAATGGGGTTAATTAGACTGAAGGAAACAGCTTGGGCTTTACATTGTGCTTGAGCTGATGAAGACTACAGGCAGCAAAGAGCACTGTAAAAAGAGATGGGCATGACAGCAGAACAAAAAGGTCTTATATAATGCTTAAGCTGCTGGCAAATTTAAGACAGAAGAATTCAGAGAAAAAAAAATTGGTCTGGATATTTTGGGGTCAAAATATACTTGCTATTTTAATACATGGCACTTTATTTCTTTAAAACTAAGTTTATGTTGTGTGTGAATTGACTGTTTGTATTTTCCCCAGTAAAATAATAATAAATCCAAATTGATATCTTTTTAATAAATTATAATAATTTCAGATTAATATGACAATGTTAACAGGGAGAATAATAGGTAAGTGTGTATTTATGAATTGCATTTACATATTTAAACAAAAGTATTTTTTCTAATATTACAATTTCACATCATATTTCTGTTCATCAGGTCACTAAAAAAAAAATGGGTAAAATTTCAGTTTTAACACAACTGGCTGAAAGGTTACCCCTTCCCCAAACTATGGCTAAATAGATTTAATCTTCTCAGTCTAGTATTACAGCCAGAGCTAAGAGTTTATGATCAATCAAATTAAAATGATAATTTTAGGGAGACTGGCAGCTCTCCTAAATTGCAAAGAGTTCTAGTTTACTTGAAATCCCATGGCACAAGGTAATAACATAGGAACATAGGATGACTGCTGTTCTATCATTGTGGTAATTTTCTATATTATTACATTTGAACACTTGCACAAATAGAACTGTGGTTAACACACAACAAGAAGAGTTAAAATATTTAATTATAATCTAATTATCACATCCCACTGAAAATGCATTACTAAGATCAAAAGAGCATTGCAGTATAGACCAGTAAGAGGTCTGTATTAATCACAAGGAGCTCTGATTCACAGCTGTTCTGCTTGCCAGAGTTGAGTGTCTTCTTGGGTCAGACAAGATCACCCAGACCCTTAGAACAAGTCATTGGAATTACATCATTATTTTTTGCTCTTGCAAGTTTGATAATGTAGCAGACCCTGAAGCAAAGATTTGCCTCTAGTTGCAATTATATAACCAGCACAGTTTTTACCATAAGTCCTGCTGAATGGTTTTGTGATAAGCCATAAGAATAAACTAGTAAGCAATTGTTGTTACAGAGATCTATACATAAATATTTCTCTTTTTATTATTTTTTCTATTTTTTTTAGAAAAAAAAAAAGGATGGGGGAAGAAAATGTGAATCACATTCAGCACCAATGCACAGGGAATTTTAAGGGATTTTAGAGGGAAACTGTCAACTTGAAATTTCATTTCCTTCTGATTACTTTAGATGTACCCAGAAGCCAACAAAAAGAATGAAGTTCTGGGGTTTTTCACCATTCTCTCCTCCTGCCAAACCTTCTCTATTTGGCAGGTGAATCTACTTTGCATTTTTTTACTGTCCCTGCTCAGTTCCATGTTTTCTTGATGACAAACAGCTTGTCATTGAGCACTCTGAGGCTGAACACTCACACAGATGTTTTTCATCGCTATGTACAGCAATACAGGAGTTCAAAGAGATTACATAAACGAACAGGCATGTACTAGAGAAACATTTAACATGGTAAAAGTCATCTTGTTATTGTTATTCAAGGTCTACCAAAAAGACCTTTTAAAAGAAGTATTACTAAATGAGTGAAAAAGCCTCCCAATGACACTAAGAATTTTTCCTCAGACTATATCTTCTAAGTAATAGAGCAATACTATCTTCTAAGCAATACATGGTGTTTAGAGGTTGAGGCAATTGAACTTCTGTGAAGTAAAGAAGTAACTGGTTTCGCAGTTAATCTGGAAGGTGGTCAAATGACAAATATGCAAATTCATGAACATATTTTTGAAAGTCATTCCTCTGTCTTGCTTACATTGCAGTCTCTGCTGAGACTGAAGCCTGAAGCCTGGCTAGATGTACCTGTCTGTCCTCAGCTAAGTAGCTCAGAGCAGTATAGTTACAGGGGAAAAAAAACTTCAGTATGGACTGCAAAACCCTTCTGTAAAGCAGAGCAAATATTTAGACTGCTGTCTTGCAGTGCAATCAGCACTGCTATGGCTACAAATGCCATGGGCCAACACAATGTGATTACATAATAAAAGCTCTTCCCAATATAATGTTCACATGCCATTGGTCTTGATATACCTAGAAATGTAGTTACATGTAGTGAAATGTAGTTCACTCCATAGGGTAGAAGAAAAAAGTTAATCTGTGCCTATCTGCTGAGTGAAGATGTATATGCAGCCAGCATTACCTTGGAAATCACAGTACCTGCCCTTTTTAATGGCACCAAATACACAGGTAGTAAAAAAAGGCTTTTATCTTCTCTTAAAGCTCTTAGAAATCTACTCAAGCAGTGATGTAATAGTAGAAGGCACAGAAGTAATAGAAGTTACTATCTAAATCCTTTGTTAAATTCAGTAGGTCTTAAAGTAGAATCTTGCAAGTGATACATTAAATTTCACAAATACTCTGTCTGCTTTTTTTAGTGATGATCTGTTTGAATGTCCAAGAATTGCCTGAGACATTGTGTATGTCTTGTGTTAAAGATGAAACCCTGAATTATAAACAAAGTAGTGCAATGAAAAGAATTGCTGTCCTAGTAATATATTAAACCCTTAGTTTAGGACAGACTCATCAAGAACACAGTTCCTAAAACCACTACTCAGCTTTAAGCAGTCATTTGACTCAAAAACCCTCAAGAAGGAGTCCAGTGTTAGAAACCAATTTGCTTCTGATTCTGAGTGCCATTATTTTTTAAGATGCAGGTGCTGGGGAAGCTGAAAGAAACACAACTGCCTTGACATCATATACACCAAAGAATGGGCAAATGCAAAAAAAAACAGAAGAAAAGTGTGCAAAGGAAAAATGAACTCATTGTGTTTTCAGGAGGCCTGAAATATTCTGAATGCAGTAGTGTAAGTATGTCCTTATTTAAGGATACCCAAAGCTGCAGATCTACATGCAGCACCTGTTCAAGCAATGACAAGAATGAAGCACTAGAGATAAGACTGTCTGGGCTACAGAAACCAGATGACAGTGTTTGTTTTGGGACTGAATTTGGGGACATTATGTAGCTAAAGAAAACCCAATGCATTCATCCAACATTTTATTGGCTGTGTTAGTTTTATTTGCCTTGTCCTCAATTATAAATTAGACATAGATGGGTGGATAGAGATGATAGATAGATAGATAGATAGATAGATAGATAGATAGATAGATAGATAGATAGATGTAACCACTGCTTGCTACTCTCAAAGCAATTAAATGACCCCAAAAGAGACATCTGTACCTCTATGTTCCTTCATGAATAGGGGATTTGCTGCCGTTCCTATTAATGAAAATCCTGTGTGCTGGTAAGAACACATGGGCTATGTTGTAATCAGCTGAAAAATTACAGAAGTAAGAAAGATATTCTTAGTGAGATTATAAAATTAAAAAGATCATGTGGAAGATCTTTTTAAAGTGTTTTATTCTTCCAAATTTTAAAAAATTACCCTCTGTTCTGTGTATCAGGAAGATACAGCTGTGGTTATAAGCAAGGAGTTAAGAGTATCTCAGGCTTTAGACAGGATTTTTTTTTTTTGGCATTTAAAGAATTTTCTCCTTTCTTTCTGACAGTAGGTTTCTCTGCCAATTTTATTATTCTAGAGTTTTTAATTCCCTGAGCTACCATGCTTTCAAGTGCTGTGCTGGGTATATGCATAATTATTCCTGTGGCTATTTGGACTCAATTATTGATAAAGCTTTGACTGTTGCAAAGGACCTTCCATTTCATATACTGATAGATCTATATGGACCTTGGTTGAAGTGTCACATTTTCCACACAAAATCAGTTTGAAAATGGAATTTCTGAGATTATTCCATTTTAGAAAAATCATGTAAACACAACCATCATGCCTGCCTTCAATATTCACCCAGGATTTAGAATGTTTGCCAGAGAGAAAACAGGAAAAGACAGGAGCGGAAATGGATTGAAAATACCCACTTTACAAAAAAGATTTGCTGGTGCTACCCAGAGAGTATCCTCAAACCCCAGGGAGACTTGGGAAAAAAAAAAAATACAGGCAAAATTGTAGTTAACAAAAAGGTTTAACAATTGTGGACTTGGGTGATAAAACCCACCTAACCAATTTGGATTCACACCAGAATTCTCAGAAAAAAAAGCATTACCATTGACTTGAGGATCAAAGACCACAGTTAGTTCTGCTGACCAACAAGCAGATGTTGAGAAGACCCTGAGAAATTAGGCGCCAAGGAAGAGAGGCAGAAAGATATGGTGCTGGCCACCAAAACCCATTTTCACAGTTTAGAGACAGGGCAACCCCCAGACCAATAAAAGACCAGATGCTTTCTTTTAACCTCCCTCCCCAACAGGGAAGAGAAAAGGAATAAGGAAGAGAGACAGCGATTAGAAAGGGAAACTAGAACAATTTTAATGAAAATGAAAATAATAATAATGGAATATATACATATATGCAAAAAAAACCAGTATTGAAACCAATCCCCCGATGGTAATTATGTCACTGATGCTGTGGAATTGGCATGGGGAGAGTCCCAGACTGGGTCCCACAGCAGAGGGGAGGTGTGTTCAGGAGCTGGATTCTGGCACCGGGTTCAGGAACATACCGATCAGGATCAAAGGCAGTATGGACAGAGTCCTCCTTAGTGCTCTGAGTTGGAGAACTCCTCAAGAGAGGAAGAACAACAACAAACAACACCCCGAGCTGAGAGCATAGTCGGGCGTAGCCAGACCTAGCCTAGCCCTTATATACTGGATATGATGTCTATGGGATGGAATACCTCGCTGGACCATTTGGAGTCACCTGTCCTGTCCACTCCTCCCTGTAGGTGCAGTCTTTCACTTTCTGCACCCCCCAGTGTGATACACAAGTTCTAGCAGTGGTCTTGATCTGCATTACAATCCTTGGTAGTAACTCTAAACATGAGGTGTTATCACTGCTAGAAGCAGACACTGTCTGCAAAACATGCTGCTAACTTGAGAAAGTGCAGTTAGTTAGAAAAACTGAGCTGAAAAGTAAAATCACTGAACAGAATTTGTTAGGTACTTACTCAGAACAGGACACCTATACAAAGGCACCTGCCATGCACGACATCAGTGTGGATCTGACCTTACAGCATCTGACCAAGAGACTGAGGAAATATTAAATTACTTTTTATGGGGTAGGTTGATTTTTACAGTGATATTCAAAGTCATCATTAAAACTTTAAGAATCTGTTCTTTTATTAACAGCAGGCTCAAACCATCTGCAGACAAAATAACAAATGAAAATGAGTGAAACAACACATTAAAAATGTCAGGAGCTGCATTTCTGAAGCACGTATCATTTATAACCAGCCTAGCAACATTAGTGTTTCAAGGCAGACAAAAGGACATCTTTATAAAATATATGGCCAAATACCCAAAATCTCCTCCAGTTTTACTTCATGCATATGGCCTTTCAGCACTATAATTTATATTGCTACTGCTCAGTTGCCCATATGGGCTTTTACAGTATCCTTCTCATAGCTCTCCAGGTGTTGCAAATAAATAAACCACTTTATTTTGGGGAGATGAGAATAGAGTAAGTACCAGTTAATGCTGACAATACACGTATTTTAGTAACAGCCTTTACAAAAATGTATTGCAATATTATTATTAAGCATGCCAAGTGATTCTGTATATTATTCAAATGCTATGCATGGCAGGTAAATCACAAAAACTACTTTCAGTAAACTACTGAAATCAACGGTTGACTGCAGTTAGCGATTCTGTTGCTGTGTCAAATTCAATGAGGAAACTTATAAAGTATTAGCATCAGAACAATAGTTTGCTTGCCTTGCACTGAGATATACTGTGCTGCTAATATTAACAACTCCTGAATAAGTGCAAAAGATTCAGTGTGTTTTCATGTAAGTAAATGGCCACCCCTCCACAAAGATTCAGAAAGCAGAAGATAGATTAAGTTTGTTGCAAGAATTATTTGTTGCATAGCACTTATGACCTAGTCTAAAGTATATTAATTATTTACACAACTTGTTCAGAATGAAAAAGTATGGAGTATGTGAGGAGTGATACTGAATCCTCACACGAAGTGGGCTCTGCCACAATCACAAATTCTCCTGGATTACTGGGAGAATATTAAACACTTCCACCTTGTTATCTGACACAAAACACATGTTTAATGTTCTAATTACTTGTATGTACTTCTTTAAGACATGACACTGCCTTTGTCCACAAAGGCTCATATCCACAGAAATTATTTCAGAGTTGCCTAAATGTCCTTGTACATATGCCCCAAGTAACTGAAAGGGTTGGCGCTCTTCAAGTTCCTTAGTCCATACTGTAGTTAATAAAATAAATCCAGTAATATTACTCAAATCCATATATCTATACAAATAATTAATTATCTTTTTTTAAGGTGAAAAGACCTAGAAATCTATGGCACTTTTGAATTATATATCTCAAATTACTATAACATTACCCTCAAATTCAATTAGTTGTCAATGAAAGTGTGGATTTGGACAGAAATATAACATCTGAAAAGTTTATATAAAATGAATAAGCAGAACTTTAATTAATAAACAGATAATTAATACACAGAACTGTAAGCAAACAAAAAATCAATTGTTTAAAAGAAACCGTGAGTGTTCAAAAGTATAGTAATAAAGCAGAAAGATCAAATTCAGCCTTAAAACGTATGACAACATAATTTGCAAAAATTAGTCTAAAATTCATACCTGCATTTCCATTAGAGACCATAACCAATCCTAAATGCCTCCAAATTCCATCTCTCCATCATTTGGGAAAGAAATGCCAAAACTGAAATCTAAAATGAAATTAGGCATATTATTTCCTGAACAGGCAGCTAAGGTTGACAGTCAAAGACAGTTAAAGCTGTAAAAAAATGGCATTCAAATGTTGAATGTCCTTGCTCCTAGGGCTAGTTTCAATCTAAGCTCAAATTTTCACAGGATAGTCTTTGTGTCCTAAACCTGTGAGGACAAGAAGGAAGAGAAACTTTGGGATAGAGTTTTGTAGCTGAGGTGTCTTCTAAAGGAAAATATTATTTCTTATACGCAATGTTAATGTTTAACATCGCTCGCGTTTGAATGTAATAAGTATTCAGTCAATTATATAATACATTAAAGTGGAGCCTTTTATTACATTTGTCATGGTACTCTTATATAACATGTAAACACAAAGACCTGTCTTAAAAGAAACACATTTTTGTTCCATTTAACTAAGCATATTCACCAAGACTGGTTTTTTTTTTAACTGAATTAAAAATTATCATCATTAGAATTCCCCTACTCCAGTACCAAACGTCACATTACATTATAGTGACATTTAAAACACACACATAGTAGTGTTTTAAAATATGATTTTTTTTCCCTTTGTTCTATTTAGAATTCCTGAAGCCTTCCCCTGTAGCGTGCTGTTGTGTTTGAAAAGAATTAGTAATTCAAGATTAGAAATGAGTACATGATTCAGTGAAGATAACTATATCTGCTCACCTTTTTTTCACATATTGCACACTTAACATTCCTGAAAAGGGAAAAAACATACCTTGTACTTATAGATGTAACACTTCTACCACAGTGGAAATGGAAGTGCAAGTAGTCTAGAGCTTTTTCTTAAACAAGGTTGTAATGAAATGCAAATGCCTCTAACATCAACTCCTTTTAAAATATCCTTGGATACTGACTGTAGTTGCAAGCAGATATCTGGTATTTCTGAACTAGTCACAAAGCGCATGGAGTAAAACTGTGTCTTAATATATTTAATTTTATCACATTAGTTTGCTACTTTCAAGCCACCTTGTGTTCTGAAATTATTTTTGTGCTTTGGCAGGAAGTCTTTATGAACTCTATACCTACAACTTGGCCCATTGCTGAAAATACTCTCAGTGATTGAGAGGTCACTTCTTAATTTATGGGAAGGACGAGAATGGAGAATTAAATACTTAGACTTTTAGGACAGGGATATTTCAATCATTTCTATCAAATTAAAGGATTATGTGTGTTTAATTTCTTCAGTAAAGTGTTATTCTCATTGACAGGATGACAACAATACGGGTTTCGGAGCATAAAATAGTCTAATAGGTATTATAGGCATAATACCTATTACAATAATACCTATTACAACATTATTCATTCACAGAAGAAAGGTAAGATTTATCCAGAATAATTTAGGAACATGGTTTCCATTGATTCTGTTAAGCTTTGAGAAAGTTTTCATACAAATAGTCCTTTTACTCCTTTCTCATGCTTTCTTTTAAGGATCCAGGCAAGAGAAGGTCACACAACTGAGACCACCACAGTACAAGCATCCATTGTGACCTTTTCCTTTTTTTTTTTCCTAAAGGCATTTTTACAAGAAGTATGTGTCTGTGGGCATGCAGAATAAGAACAAGTCTTCAGGAGTGCCTGGATACACTGCATAGATGCACATGGCTGGTGCTGCTGGTCACAGTACCTGATATGGTCACTGCATGTACATGGTGTGCTCTCCAGAGCTTCAGGAAGGGTTGTGGGTACACAAAAATCTCATGTCAAAACCATTCCAGAAATTACATGTTAAAGACCTCACTGTTGTACATTCCTGAGTATCTAGCACCCAAAGGAATTAGTATAGAATGTGAGAGTGAAAATTATAGATTAACTCTGCACCCTTCCAGTATACCATAGATCAGGAAGTTTTCAAATAATTATGGTTTAGGCAAGGCCTGTCTGATGAAGCCAAGCAATTAGTTTTAACATTTTCTAAATGTCCCTTTCTCTTTTATGAATTGCTGTTTCTCCTTGAGACTTTCACAATCTCAGGGATAGCCTCAGACTCTTCTTCTGTGCTCTGTTTATTCAATAAAGAGATGGTTGCAGCATTGTGTGACTTATCACAATGAGCCCACAAGACTTGCATGTTAAATATTTACTAGCAAATAATCACATCAAACCATTCACCAGGAAAAGAGTGGGAAAAAAAAAAAAAACAAGTGGAAAAAAAAACCACTCAAAAACAAATGATAAGCTATGTGAAAGCATTATCTCATCTCAAAGGACTGTCCATAAATAGAAAACTAAATTCATCATTTGTTCCCTGAATTAGTGGTTCAGCTCCAAGAGATAAATTAATCAAATTATTATAGAAAAAAAATAAGAAGACTCATTTCAAAATTCACAGAGGATCAAGAGACTATTAATTATGCATTTATCATCTTTACCTGGTTTTACAGTAATTTCCTGAGTTACAACTCACTGAAGACAAAGGAAAGACTTTATTTAAATTAGTCTTGAGATGTATTGCAAATGTGTCTAAGTCTAAATAAAATTAGACACATACCACCTAATCTTATGAGCAATTAGTGTCTAATTCCTTTAGATCTTTGTATATCACTGATGTTTATGGTGTTCAGGTGATATAAAAATGGTAGTGAAATGAGGCTGAGGCTTGGAAGATCACTGCTGTGCTGGTTGGTACTGGGGGCTCACTGCTGAGTCAAGCAGTTAAAGCTGAAGAGAATACATTTCTTGATTAGGATCAAAATCCATTTAAAGACTCACTAGTGTTATGACACTCATAGAAAATAGAAAAGTTTTAATATAGAGACAAAATGTAATAGTGTTTTAAAAGCTCTTTCATCAGAATGTAGCTAACTATGACTTCAGGTTTACTTGAGCTTGAAATAAAACCATCTTAAACCATCCTTTTGTCCAGGAACATCACCCTTCCCCACTAGTTATGTTCAATCTTCTCATTTCACAGTGGTGGAGTCTGCCTTCAGCAAAGCACTACTCCTGCATACATCGAGATCAAAGCAGAGCAATTGTTTTACAAAAAAACAACAAAACAAACAAAAAGTGTCATTTGGTGGAAAGCTTCATTATTTAACTATTCACTCCTCTGGAGGTCAGGAAACTACAGAATACAGTCCAGAAAGAAAATGAAACTACAATTATCCTGAGCAGACATATCAAATTATAGTCACCCTGTGTTTCCAACAATAGCATATTTCCACAAACACAAGAAAGCATATAGCCAAAAACAAAAAGAAGTGATTCTCAAGTTGATGCTCATGTAAAATCATTGGCGTGACTCGAGATACAAAAATGTAAACCTCAAGACCACTGTAGGAAGAAAAAGATTGGAAGCTGGCAAAGAGAAGGAAACCCTGAATGTTTGGTGCATGTTTTAAGGAAATGCATAGATGTGTGACTGTGTTAGGTATGTGATTTGTAGTCACAAAAGCAAAAGCTTTGCCAGAAGTCTTCCAGCATTTTTGTGGTTACCATTAGAAGGGAATTCATTCTGAAGGTTAAAAATATACTGATATCATATACTAGAAAGTTTCACCAGCACTGAGCTGTTTTACAGCTTCCTCTACAACTATTGTTTTCACAAATGTACATGTAATTCCCCCACCTATACCATGTGATGCCAGCCAGCAATCAAGTGGGGAACAAAAGATTGGCTTCACCCTTCCCTTTTCTCTCCGTGTTTATCTCTTGAAGAAAAGATAATTTTCTCTATCAGACTGCACTTCCACATTTTCCCAAAGGAAGAGATGGTGTATACCTGTTTAGCCTACACTCGTTAAGTACCTTAGTGCAGACTGAGCAGGGCAACTCGGAATATGCAATTCTCTATTCCATCCATATTAGCTGGTGGCTGCATTTCTCTTCCTGAGCACTAAAGTGACTTATTTCAATATGTCAAGAAAAGAAGCTTAGTAACATACAGCATGTGTGTTGAGTCACAATACAGAGTAGTCCTGTGTGCTACGGATGGTTATCCAATGCCCTGCTCCTGTCGATGCCTTTGAAAATCTTTTCCAATGAATCCCCTCTTAAGTAATCACTCTGCCAAATATCAGTTGTCTAGAACAGCTTGGTTTTTAACAAAAAAAGGTCAAACAAAATTGCAATAAAATCTCTAGGGATGCTTGCAAAAGGTTGCTTAAGACAAAGGGGATTCCCAGTTGAAGCACAGGTTTCACCATAGTGTATATATTCTGTGGGCTACCTTTGCAGAGAAAAAAAAAAATCACACTAAAAAATAATGCTTACTATTTTCTGTGCACGATCATCTATTCACTAAGTAAATGAAACAGTCACATCCAACTATATGATTTGCAGACTGCTCCTTAAGCATCCAAACAAAACACTCTATATGCCACAACTGTATTACTTATCTTGGGAAATAAAGTTCCAACATGATGATATTTATGGAACTTTAGTGGCCTGTTTATTTGAAGCTTTTAAAGACCTGACCTTAAGAAATATATTTTCAGTTTTATGCTTGTTGATCTGGATGAGCATTTCACAGTGAATAATTTATTCGATCAGTTTTGGGGAATCACTGGTTTACAAAATTTCTTTGTGTTGACTTCTTTGGGCACTTTGTTCATTATTTGAAGTTACAAAACAGATGGTTTGTTCACATGTAATTCTGCTTAACGATTCCTCGTAAAGTCTTTGTCTTGCATAGTGCTTTGAATATTTGTTATGCAAGCTCTGAGACTGGATTTTAAATGCACATAGCACATGGAATGGATTTCCAACTCACTCATTTTTCTGTAAGCTAACTAACTATTTTGCCAAACCATAGAATATCTTCAAGAAAGTTAGGGTGAAGGTGTCTACTTCAAATATAAGCTTTTTAAAGATATATTCTGTTTTCAGTTTCTGAATAGTCTAACTGAAGCTATGAAAATTCAGACATTTAGGTCTACCTAGCAAAACTCTCTACCAAGTAAAAAGACACTCAACAAAATATTTAGAAAAAGCAAGTAAATGAAGAAAAAGGTGGTTATGGAGTAAGCAAAATCTGACAATAATTTTAGTGACAAAAATTTTACTGTTATTGCCAGGAGAGGATCAGAGCTAGTCCAACAGGATATCATGTTTTTAGCTGGAACAATGGCAGCTCTCCTAGATAATAATGATATTTATCTAGGAGGTAATTATCTAGATAATTATAATTATCTAGATAATGCCTTCAAATGAATGGCATCTTTTTAAACCAGGTAAGAATTTAGGCAAATTGGCCAATGTTTAACCATATACAAAATTGCTGTCATTAAAAACTAGCAGTCATGATTCCTCAGTAAATTCATGTAAGGACAAACAACAGTGATCGAATCAGGAATACATATTACTGCTAATTATGTGTTCATAGGTATTTACCACTGTAGCAGTTTCAGACACCATATCTAGAATTGCTATTAATGTCTTTCTTCTCTGATTTAAAGAGTGAAGCTATTGAGAAATATGGTTACCACTCATTTTTATATCAGTGTAACATTGCCATCTACAGGACTTATAGCACAGAATCTCACCTTTACTTGAATACTAATTTTATAATCGAGGAATAGAAACCACTGAAGCTGAAAACGTGAGCGTGTAAAATTAGCCCTGTTTGATCAGCCTGACAAACTGCTATTTACAAGTTATCCAGTAATAGTATGGCTTGCCAGCAAAAGCAGTATATTAAACTGTCTAGCAATTTATAAAGATAAGGAATTTCCTTTAAGTTAGTTGAAATATGCATTAGGAAAAAATAAACTATTTTTATTTACTTGCTCATCAGAAAGTGGCATAAATTACATTTTCATACTGTCATACAAAAAAAAATCTTCTAATCTGCAGACATTTCAAATAAGTTCTTCTCAGCATCTTTCCATCTTATCAACTTTGAAAAAGAGTTTATGCTACACAAATTGTTGTTTAACACACTAGATAACATGGGTATCCCTTCACAAGCACTAAATAAACTGCTCAGAGAGTCAATATGCAAGTCCTTAATTTTAGGCAGCAGCTTAATTTTAACCCTGCTGTTTAATCTCTGTCCTAAAGACATAATATCTGTGACTTTCAAGATAGCATAGATTAATTTAGATATCTTAATCTTCTGGAGTTAAGTCTAAAATGGGTTAAACAATATTTAGCATTCTTCTAATAAAGGAAAATATTTTCAGGGCTCAAATTCTGTGTTTTCTGTCCAAGCACCCCAAGAAACATCACAAACAAGGGTGATATGTTATTGAGGAGCACTGAATTAGGGCTGCTTCACTGAATTCTTTTAGTATGACAAAAAAGAAAACCAGACTAAAACAGTGATCAATAAGTACTGTAGGAAAGACAGAGAGGTCATAAGACTGAACCTGAATGAAACAATGTGACAGTAACTGTGATCTTTGATGTCAGAAAAAGTGGTTATTGACAAATTCAAGGAAGACAGAATGGTGCAAGACATTTTCATTTTTGAGAATCAAAGAAAAAAAGTAAATCACATGGGAAAAGAATCAGCAGCAATAGACAAAATATCTCAAATTTTATATGGACACTTTCAATGTATGCAGAAGCATCATAAACTTCACAGAATCACAGAATAACAGAATCACATATATTATGGACTGGAAGGGACCCCTAATATCTGTGATTCAGTGATTCTGTGATTCTGTGAAGATCATCTAGTCCAACCCCCCTGCCACAACAGGATCACCTAGACCAAGTCACCAAAGAAAAGATACAGGCGGGTCTTAAGTGTCTCCAGAGATGGAGACTCCACAACCTCCCTGGGCAGCCCGTTTCAGAGCTCTGTCACCC
>WYEA01024872.1:32592-49208 GCA_033558465.1 Alcedo atthis | reverse complement strand
TCCTTTTCCTAATCACTAAGTCTCTCTCCCTTATTCCTTCTCTCTCCCCTTTGGGGAGGGAGGGGGGTTAAAAGAGACCCTGACCCCAAACTGCGACACTATTCTCTGTTGTGCTGTTGCAAAGAAACTTCGTTCTTGTCTGGCAATAGGCACACACACCAAATCTAGTCCTGAAGGGGCAATGAACTGTAGTTTGCCAGTGACAGATTAGAAGAGCAAGGGAAAACATATAACTGAAGAAGCATATCTTTGACATCTTAATCGGACACCAGCTCAGCAATTTTCACAATATACTTTTGAAAAGATTTTCAGAAGCCACTAATCCGTCAGCTTTGCCTTCCCAGGCTGAATTTTCCCTGGACTTGTCTCTTCCTCAAAGAACACTTCTCTAACAAACAAGTCCCCTTGCAATACATGTTTTAAGCTTTTGGTCCTGCTGCCCAGCAGGCTGCTCTGCCAGATTCTTGCTTCCAAATAGTGCATTAAATTAAGAACTGCTGAAAAGTATAAAAATATATCATCTTGTGAACCATGATATAACTGCCTGTAACATCAATTAAATAAATAAAAAGTACTCCTTGTTGCACTGAGGAAGAGCGTGACTGAGGTGTACAAAGTCATGACCACCGATAATGTGAATGCAGAACCTTTATTCACCAAACCCCTCAACAGTAGATTGTGAAACACTCGGACTAGCATGAGATATGCAGATGAAAACAGGTAGTTGTATACATAGCTGGTAGTGAACTAATGGAATTTGTTGGCATGAGTATATCAAAGCTGACATAGCAGCAGGTTTAAAAAATGGATTAGGTGAGTTCAGGGACACTAAGTTCAAAACTAGATACTACCAAAGATATCCCTGACCCAACAGTTGTGGATTTTGAGGCTATACAAAGTGAATAGACTGCAGAAAGTGGCAAGGCTTACATGCTCAATTCAAATACTAGCTTTTGTTGACTCTACTGAGGCTGGATACTGAGTTACATCAACCCCCAGATACATGACCCAGCAGGCACCAATGTTCCTACTGGGTAGTTCAGTAACAAAGACAAATGGTGACTCTGGAGGGAGACAAGGGAGAGAATCCTATCCATCCAAGCAAACTTGTAATAATGGTCTAAATACTCTAAGAATAGCTATTTCCCCTCATTCCCAGCCAGCCTACAACTCTGTAATGAGAGAATTATTACAAAGAACTTTGTTCTGACACAGTATACTGCACACTTCTGCCATTCGACAGGGCTCAGAGAGCTGAGGCAAGTACTTGAGGTTTGAGCTGCGACCCTACAAGCTTTCTATATGTCACTTGCCACTGCACAGCAGGCAACAGTGTTACTGCTGCTGTGCTCAGGGGAAATGAGCCTGGGTCCTCTTTTCTCTCTTATGTAAATCAGATATAACTTCCATGGTCAACAACAGACTTCAGCTGCTCTAAAGAGTGGTAAGACTAGAAGCGGGTCCTTAACGTTTATTTGTAAAAGTTGGTGGAAGTTAATCGTGAATAGCTGTTGTTTCCCAGAGAAACCCTGCTGAAGCTGGAGGTGATTTATTCTTTCCCATTAGGAATATTTCTCAAATGAATTACTTATTATGACACATTCTGGCTATTAAGGTACAGTATGCCTAGAAGACAGTGAGTCAAGACTTACCTAACCATTTCTTAAGATCTACTTTTCCTAGTAAAAAAAAAAAAAGCAATATCCTTTCCACTTCTCAGCATAAATTAAGCATTTTTTAAAGGAGAAAAAAAACAAACCAACCAAAAATAGCTGTGTTTTTCCAGCCAGTTAATCTGCAACAAGGACTGGTTTCAGCCAAAATTAAAGGTAAGGAAAAAAAGACCATTTATCTTTAAATTGACTTTTCTAATTTGCTCCTAATCAACTGGGAATATAGTTTACTACCTTAAAAATAGAACATGAAAGGAGAATAAAATCACATTTCACAACCTATTGCTTTTGCTAATTTTCATGAGATTCAAGTACTTCGACTCTCAAAAGGACATAAAATAATGAAAATTGTATGCATGACATAACAAAAAATGCACAAATTGCAATGATTTTATAATTAAAACCTGATATTGTAGCATTTAGACAGAGGCAATCTATCAGGTTGAAATCCAGTTCTATAAACACAGCGTCAGTTATGCAACTGCCTAGATTTTACTGTTAGTGAAGGAGAAATCAAATGAGAGTAAGATGCAGAAAAGTTGTATATCTGTACCTTGAACATTTCTCCTTGGTGATAGCATATGCCCCAATTAAAGAAACAGCTTACAGAAACAGATGTACAAAAAATATCTAGAAGTACGGAGGTTCTGGTTTCTTTGGATTCAGGGTACGGCAGTGTTCTAAGACTACTTGCCAGTGTTCTGCTTACTACTTCCCACTGTATTGGTATTTGCATTCATATCATTCCATGCTGCCTAGATAACAAGTAAAACAGAGGTTATCATCTGTGAATCTCACAAGGAAATGAAATGAATAACACAATCATTTAAGCTTCTCTTCCTGTGCAGCCATAACCTCTCCTTACGCAGCAACCTCTAACTGACTATGTTTTGAATTGTCACTCTGTCCATGTTACTTAAGAGGCTGAAAGTTTGCTGACTAATCCCAGCATTTCACATTTCACATTTTTGAACATTTGTTCAAAACAAATACACAGTGGTAATAGTACATTTAAACTACCAATTTTTTGCATACTTCATATGCATTAAAAAAAAAAATTAATCAGTTCACGAGCAACTGTCTGGCATACTGGCTTGGTATCCTTTTTACTTATATTAGCAGAAAGTAAACTTAACTTGTATAAAGGGAGATGTGAACTTCAGACTCACCAGGTTCTCCACTCAGAGGCCATAGATTTAAATAGTCTGATACACAGACAGAAGGTTACTGTTTCATCCTCTTCATATACATGGAATAATTGATAAAAGAAACTCAGCAAACTGATCTTGCTTTGAAGAGTTTAGATAGTTGCCACTTCAGTTACATGTAGAGCTCATCTGGACCCTCTAAAAGTGAAAATTTCCTTATGATGCAAAAATATGGCTAAAATATTTTCAATACAATTCTAATTTGTCTTGCAACAAAAAAATATCATGCAGCACAATCAATATACATAAAACTCAAACCTGTTAATGGACTGCATTTAGGTGAGCAGTCAACCAAGATCATTTTAAATCTCCTTATAAGTTCTTTTTTGGTTTTGTTTTTGTTTTGAGTTTTTTTGCTGATACCATGACAGCTAGGAATTAAACATGCAAGGAACTTTTATTGAACTGTCCAGATCCTATTTATATTCAATCAAAGTAGCCCACTTTATCATGTCACTCTTGACATTTCTGCGAAATAGATAACAGCTAAATCAGAGATTGTCAAAATGAAGTAACTGTCAGGAATTAAAAGATATTTCTGAATAAAAGCCATCATTGAAATGACAAAACCCCTCTAAAACAATGTGGGAAACTTTAGATGACATTGCAGAGACATTAAAATTTCCTGATACAGCAACAGAATTGAGCAGATTGTTTGGGCAAAAAATCATCATCATAGCTTTCTTGTGCCTTATTACACACAGACATCATTGGGGACTCTGGAGAGGACCAAATTACTATTTACTATTGACCATGAATGTCATGGTTGAATAATGCAGTCCATTGTGGAACTGAGAGAGTTATGAGGATAGTGAAAATACATAACATATTTTTGTATTCAAAGAGAAAAAAAAAAATTAGTGACTTATTGATCCTAAAAGGAAGCTTCTGTTACTAAAACAACTGGACTAACAAAGGGCAATTTTTATACATAACAATTAAGATGCAATATATTCTTGATCAAGTGTTGTAAGAAGTTTAGCACCCTCTCAGAGCCCTCATGATTCTCTAATTTTGAGATGTAAATTAGAATCTCTAAAACCTGCAAGTTTCTTGAGGATGAAATTTAGTCACCCTCAATTCTTAACTGACAAAGAATTGTAAGGAGGAGTTTAAAATTTGGTATTCATTCAGAAAAAATCAAATTGAGAATTTTAAATACTAACAGTAAGATACTAGCAGTATACAGCCTGATTATTTCACATCCTAAAGTTTCCTTCACCCTTATATTTATAGTGACATCTGCAAGTGCTAATAGAGTTCTCTCTAGAATGGGGATCATTAAGTCAAAGTACTCAAGAACAATGGGCAGTGAAAGATTTAATTTGTTCATGCTCATAACAATTGACAACGATGCTATACATGAGTACTTCACTGAATTTGTGCAGTGTATTCAACATCTATAGACACTTCCCTGGATTTCTCTGCAATCAGTATAAAACTTTAAATAAATACTTAGTAACATATACATTTCAAATACATATCTGTAATCTGCTTTTCATTATATGCTTGTCCTGGTTTGAGTGAAAAACAAGCAAATTCTGTGCAATGGTTTTGCTTTTCAGCTTAAGTCTTCTAACTANNNNATGGAGCAGGTCCTTCTCATTGTCAAACCAGGACAATGCTCTGGCAGGGGGTTGGACTAGATGATCTTCTAGGTCCCTTCCAACCTCTAACATTCTGTTATTGTGTGATATGGAATTGCCCATAAAGAACTTGAAGAATCAATGGGAGAAGAGAATAGAGAGCATTTTTTTTCTTAATGTGGGCAGTGAAAAACCCACAATGAAGTCTGCTGATGCTAATTGTCTTACCACCATGTCCATTTCAGGCTTGATTCAGCATTGTTAACATCAGTGGGAGCTTGCCTCTGATTTCTAATTAATTCAAGAGCTCATGCCTTAATTAGGGAGGTGAGAACCAATGAGGAGAAAACCCCCTCACTCTTTTGGTGTTTAGTCACACTACAACAAAACCCAAGGAGTTCAAGTGGAGACTAAGAGAGAGCGAAGGTTCATCTAGCACCCGAGGTCTAACAACAGCCTGGCCGAGATGCTTGGGGAACCAGTGACCATTACATTTGTTTGCATTGGGAAATAGCATTCTGAGTCAAGAGACTACATACAAAGGTTTAAGGTGCAGAATTCATTTTATATTAATCCTATTAGCAAAATACAAAATGACACTGCAAAAAAAAAGACTACCAAAAGTCTTCCTCTTAAAACAAAGCTCTTCTATCTGTCTTGGGATCCAAAAGACACAGACTGCTATTTTCTTCTACCCTGAGGAAAATATATCCCTAACTACAGACAGAAATACTATTACAACTGTCCCTCATATCCATTTGCCTTCAAAAGGCAAAACTGACAAATAAATTAGATTGAACTGCAGGTATTGTATGTCAGATTCTCTTTTGAGATAGAGGCTATTGTTCATTTATGCATCTACACACGGGGAAGCGATCATTTTCTTGCACAGTATCATTATATTTATTTTGAAAAATAACCTTTTTCTTGAATTTGCATCTTGCATAGATTATTGACTGTGATTGCCTATGCTCACTCATATGCACAGGAAATGTTGGGATACACAGTATTATGCATAAAGTTAACTGCGGTTCTGATTCTTTACAACATCTATTTGCTTGCAGCAAGGAATATCAATATAATCCAAAATATTTACGGAAGAAAAGTGCTGCTACTACACCTCTGATAAAAATTTATTTAAAACATATATATTATTTGCACTGATTTAAATGATTTAAAAACATTTAATCAAGGCAAATAACTTAAAACAGTGGTTTATGTATAAAGACACTAATTTTTAGTTGATTTTCAAATTATAAAATAAATAGAATACACAGAATATAGAAGGGGTTTTTTTTAATAAAGAACTTCTTTATCAGCCTTTCATACCATCTTACATCATATGTCATTAAGAAACAACTGCAGTAGAGTTAAACACCAGAAAACGCATAGGACAGGTTTTATGGCATATGGCAACAGACTCTTGTCTGCTAAGAACAAATAAATTTATAACCTACTTCATCATGATTTTTCAAAGTGAAGTTATGCATTTCTTTTCAATCCAGCAAAATTTTGGACCATTGCTGCTCCATATATTCTTGTCTTTCAAGACCAGCAGTTATTTTTTTCACAATGTGATGGATGTTGCACTGGATTATACAACCCAGCTACATCTGTTCTCTCATTTTCTAGATATTGTACTTCACAGCATGAACTCTCAATCAAGACCCTGAATATTGCTCCACGATAAATATTACAGATGAAGAAATGGGCCAGTGCCAATGTTATTTTTGTGGTGCTGGCACATCTCCTGAGCAATGCCTCTTACTGCTTATTGCTGCATTTGGTAGTAAACACTATTTCAATTTCAAAACATTTTCAGACACTACTGTAGCGTTCAGTTGGAAAGTGATTTTTACAAGTATTTTATACTTCATGATTTATTTTTTTTTTCCTTCAGCAACTCTTTCTATAAATCAATACTACTTTTTCCTTCCTTGAACCTTTGTAGAAGTCAGAGTTGGTCCTGTCAATTCTTAGACTTGTGAGCAAGTCTAGCTATGTTACTGCCCCGTTATATTCAGCAGGACTACACATATAGTGAGATTCTGGCAAGACTCATAGCCTTGATATATCAACTCAGCTATTCACTGAGATACAACCATCTCTGGGGTAAAGCATGATAAATATTCAACAGCACAGGGAAACACTACACTGCAGATTTAAGGCTCAATCTGGCAAATACTTACACAAGAGTGTAATTTCTTCACACTGCTAAAGAAAAAATACTTATATACATAAGTGTATTCATAGGCACAAGATTGCAGAGTACGGGACTCAAGAGAGAAAGGAGAATGGAGGAGCAGGAGAGAGCCTTTTTAATGCAGCCCTGGGTCTTCAGAGTATATTGAATCTCTTACTAAAACAGAGGCTACAAGATGATCAATGTGGCAACAGCTGGAACTCCAACCATTCAGGAATTCCCTGTACCATGAATAGGGACACCATCTCAGCACTGTCAATGACCAGTGAAACAGAAAATCTCACTAAGCACTGTTGATGGCAAACCAGCCTGTTGATACCTGTGCATAAAGATGGAAGATAACAAACAGGAATAAGAGCCCTTTTCTGACATACAGTTGTAGCACCTATCTCAACTATGTCTCAGTTTTACTTCTCTACCAAAGGTTGGAAAAATATTCCAAATAACACAAAGTGCCTGACACTCCAGACAGCTCTGCTCACACACGTTTTCACAAATTAGATAATATTTTGTGTGTAGTGTGTGTCTTTGGACAGCTGACAAAGTGTATTTCCATTTTTCCATTGGAAATTGTAATTTATTCTCCCATCTAGCTCCAATTCAGCACTATAAAAAGGAGCCAGGCAAAACACCTGTCACAACTTCCCAGAGATGTTTCCCTATTTCACTCTTCATAAAGGTCTGCCATAAAGAGATACTTGTAAGTCATCTTTTCTAAAGCTATATTTCCATTTAATAACTCATACAGAACTAGAATAACAGGAATAACATTCCTTTTTTAAATACCTAGTCTTAAATCAGTCTCCACAGTTTATAGAAATTGAGAATTTTTCATTCGCTTCCATTTTTGTATGTGGCTTATCAAGTATAAGATAGTCTCTTCAATCTGTAAAATCTCACTGAGACAAAAAGATAGATGTATAATATTTGGTGACCATATATTAGATATTCTATAGTACTTGCACAGGTAGATATGCAGCAAGAACAGGCTGCAGTCATTTGAACCAGTCTGAAAATGCTGCTTATGCTGCCTATGCTTTACACTTACGAGCAGTGATGCCCTATTCTATACCATCAACAAGCTTATTTAAAATTATAATGGCTCATTTGCAAGAGTTCTGATTTATTCTCTAGACATTTTTTTGGGTTGGTTGGTTGGTTAGTTGGTTGGTTGGGTAGTTTAGGGGTTTGGGTTATTTTAATATAGTAAGTTGGGGTTCTCGTTTCTGTCTTGTTTGAGTTAAGAATTTTTTTTCTATAAAGGAAAAAATATTTCACATAGTTGAAGCTTAAAAGAAAGTAGGTATCAATTCAAATGGTCGTTTCAACACATGCCAATTGAGCAACCATCATTTTTTCTGCTGATAGAAGCTGCTGACCCTCTGGTAAACTAAGAATAGAAGAGAACTAATATTTCCAAAGCTGCATGAAGGACTGAGGCATACAATTTCCATTTTACTCTTGACGTATCTGAAATGACAGCCATGAATAGGTAAAAACCTGAAGCAAACTGCAGCATAGCGTATGCTTACCTATCAGCAGACCTACTGAAACATATCTGTTTGTAAGAACATAAGAACTTGCAAGATCAAGAAAGCCTTGATTAATTCTGTTGTAAATACCTTGCTACCAGCATGGTGTTAAATTATTTTGGGACTATGTGACATGCTTGGATCATGAGAAATTCAGGTTCTAGGTAACATTATTTCTCTTCCTTGATAGAGGCATACATAGATGCTTGCTGTACTTCATCTATAGTTCTACACAAGCTATTATCATGGTTTGATTTGAATCCAAATGGATAGAGCAAAAATGTGTGACCAAAAGATCAGTTCATTATTCTTATGTCACTAGTCCTCAGTAATGACAGAGACCTTGTCATAACCATCTAACTGTTAAATGGTAAGATGGAAGACACAGTGGGGACAGGACACCTACCTGAGACAAACTGCACAGTAGCTGGTGTACGGTTGTCACAGCTCATCACATAGCATATGCACTCATTCTCCACAGCAGCTCTTTACTTTTTCAAAGCTTTGCACAGTCCTTTAACTTTAGTTAAATTCCTAACAAATTACGTTTCTCACTTTATAACTTAAGGGTTTTTTCTGCACTTGTCAATTTGACTTTGGTACTGGTTGATAAACTACCACAGAGATTTATCGGAGAAGATAGTAAACATACTTATAGGAATGTCTCATTCCTTGCCTTTTTCTGTCTATTATTTTTTCCCCTAATGTTTCTGATCTTCTACACCTATTCATTCCTGTTGTTTTTTTTATTATTATTATTTCTCATGTCTAAAATTCCTCACCTGATCACCAACTCCCTAATAATTTCACAGATCATTTATACAGCTAAAAATGTTTCTAGGACAGCTCCCATACCCATCTTTTTGATTGTATAAAGAAAATGAAACAATGAAATTGCAAAAAGGACAGGGCTTTGAAAAAGGAGAGTGAGAGAGGAGACCTCAAATGATCATACAAACTTTCCATTAATGATCTAATATAACTGTAAAAGTCCAAATGGAATAAAACCTATGAACTTTTAGACATTTATGCATTGTGTATATAGAATGTACTCTTTTTATATTTTTAGCACTTCGAAAAATTTTAGCAATATTGCAATATTCACCATTTTAAAAATGAATGTGATTCTCAGTTTGGTTTTTATAATACTAAGAAATTGGGTTGATGAGCATTTCCCCTAAAATTGTTGAATGTGTTCCTTCAGCCAACATTCTGCAAGTATAATAACTTATTATTAGAATGACAGTACTTGCATTATGCAGTAAAATAATGGGGATATAGGAAAATCTAACTCCTATAAATGTTTGAAATTGGCTCAATAACTCCTAGACCTCTTGGGGCTCAACTTACCTTTATTTTTGTGCAAAACTCCTTAAGCCATTTGAGACAATTATTTGGGATTTCCTTTTGAGAAGAATGAACATTAAAAACTAAATGTGCCTCCTCAGGATATAAATATTCACTTTTGGAAGTAAATATTGTAAAAGGCAAACCTGAAATTGTTCAAGATATATGTTGTGTAGTATAATCCATTCAATAAAAGGAATATAAGCTGCTTCTAACAGGTTTTGCCAAAGAAAATACTTGGTTAGACTAGGCACTTGTCAGCACATTTTCAAATGAACAGTACTTCTGAATATTAATGTCACTTTGGTTCCAGTTGATACAATGGTTTCATGGGATTAAATTATATGCAAAGTCTCAAAGTCATAAACTCTTGAAGTCACTAACTATTGGTTTACAGCAACCCACATTAATCAATATATACAGATATCTCAGTACGCTGAGAGGGACCTAGTATTGTCC
The DNA here is from genome assembly GCA_033558465.1 of Alcedo atthis. Taxonomy (NCBI): domain Eukaryota; kingdom Metazoa; phylum Chordata; class Aves; order Coraciiformes; family Alcedinidae; genus Alcedo; species Alcedo atthis. The sequence goes on along the minus strand of WYEA01024872.1, from coordinate 39,200 downwards.
TGTTAAATTCCAGGACAGCCTCATGGGTGAAGGAGTAGCTTCTGTCAGAGTACCTGAAAAACTGGAGATAGAGATTTTCAGCCACAGGAGTGAGAAAGCTTTCTGGTGTCCTGTCACTTCCAATAAAGCCTTCAGCAGAGTTACGGTACCCCTGCAGTATGTACAGAGATCAGATGGAGAAGTCTGGGAAGAAGTATTATGCTTAGGTACCTTAAAAAGGAAAGAAACATTTCTAGTAGCCATACATGTTGAAAGATACAAGTCACTAAATTAATTGCTATGCTAAAATTTATAGAGGCTAGAGATTATGTAAATACTTTCATCTCTAAAAGTAAATCACAGACCATGTTCATTGGTGAGCAGTTATCCCATAAGAACTCCATGCTTCCTCGTATTTTCAGTGTAAATAGTGTTTCTCACACTAGGAAGGAGTACTGTTATCTGACAGAAGCACAGTTCTATAGAACATGGCTACATTTAGACTTTTTTTTTTTTTTTGTAATAATCCTTTATTTTTTTGGTGTTGCATTTATATGTTCAAGATAGCACCTGGAGGACAAATCTTTATATGCTTCCAGCCCACACCAGGAACCTGTACCTCATTCTGCTATTCCACAAAAGAATGCTAATAACATCCACTGCTTTCACCCAGTACATTTTTCTTAGCTAAAGAAGAAAAAAATATTTTTATCCAGTAAATTGAACTTATGTAGATTAAACTCCTACTCTTCAGATACAGCCATGTAAAGTTTTGCCATATGGTATGTACAGAAGGGTACCATAGCTTCCTGTTTCACACAATTGTACCCTTCTCTTTTCTTGCTGGAAATTTCAGGAGCACTTTCCATATCTGCAAGTATTCTGAAACCTGCTACTCTGTTCATCTATGATACTTTAATTTAAAAAAAAAATTACAATAAAAAACCCCACAAAGACATATCTTAATTGCATTTTTAAAGAGACAAGTTGAGCTGTCATATAACATCACAGCACTAAAATTTAGCCTTTTACCTGATCGTAAATCACTTTATACCTATGTTGCCTGATACATGCAAAATGAAAAACTTTGTAATTACAGTGTAATTGTACTTCATAGGAGGGAGAGTTTACACCTTATCTATTCATTTCCAAGAAATAATCCAGAAATGTTATTATCCAGGTATTGTTCAGATGCACAAGAGAGTAATATGAACACAACTGGAGGGAACGCCTATGTAGATGCCTCATTTCAAAAGGGAGGAGTAGCAGGCAAACTCATCACTGGTAACTTCTTTCTAATGATGGAGAATAATATTGATAATCAATGGTGGCAGAACCACAGTAATCCCATAAACAGCTGCTCCAGCAGCAACTTGTCCTTGTGAGGTTGTGACCCAGGCCCTGGCACTATATTCCTTCTGCCTCACAATGGAATGAGAAGCACTGAAGACACATATCTTACAGATAATGTCCTCAAAAGTCTTCAGATAAGAAATATTAAAAGATACAAATTTATCATTTTATTATCCATCTCAAGATCACTATTATGTCTGCTTTCCATATAGCAGCCTAGACTTCCAGAATTAATTAACTATAACTCTCTCTTCTGGAACTTGATATGGTAATTCAGTCTTAGCTGCTCCTGTGTAAAATCTGATGATTATACTTGCATCATTTCCCCCAGCCCAGCTCAAAAATTCATTTACACATTACAAAGCCTCTTTCTTTTGTCTTTACTGCTTCTGTGTCATGGTGTAATAGCTTATTTCTTGTGCTACAATTGATTACACTATATAGAGTAAGGAGAGAAATTTGAAAGCCTCAGATAATGGGAACACTTGTCTAAAAACATGTTCATAGGAAGTTCATCAACTAAACACTAGATATTCCCATTTTCTAGCAAAAGCCAGATTCATCCTTATATTATAGTGAGAGGAAAAATATAATCTGAATGGGACCTGTAGTCTAATTAAATGAATATATTAAAAGTTTCTGGTTTTGACAGGTAAGGACTAGCTGTCATTCTTTTCATCACTTTGTGAATTAAGCTGCTGTCCTTCATTATCTCAAAAGATTATTATTGCTCTGTTTCTTGTGAGTGCATTGAGCTAGAACAGCATGGATAATAGGTTATTATAGGAAAAATTGACTTTGACATATGATAAATTTGAAGTAAATTAGAGAAAAAATACTCCATTAGATAAAGTGAGTGTATCAATTACTGCACTGAAGAGCTATTGCTATTAGCACAATTGAAATTTACGGAGTGGTGGTCCCAGCATTGTAGAGTTAGATTGTATAAGTGATGGCAATAAAAGGCATGTAAACATTTTAATTCCTAGCCATTTTCAGGCCGAGAATGGAGAGATTATTTTTGTTAGGAATCCACTTATATCCTGATGTGAAAACTCCACTTTAGAATTACCAGGAAAGACTTTATGTGAGATACCTTTCTCTGTAAGTGCTAGCAAAAGAAAAGAAATAGCTCTTTTTAGTAAAACATATGTGCATTTTTACAGAAATGAAGTACAGGTATAAGCAATGATTAAGAGAAAGTAAAAATAACATTTCCCCAGCAAGATACATTTTTTTAGTACTGAAAGAATCAAACAAATTTATTATTTAATATGAACACAGAGTTACAGAAAAAACTTAGAAAAATATTTGAGGCAAATTTAGGTGGAGAGGTGACAAAAAAAGGAAGGGCTTCTGTATTAGATGTGGGACTATGAAACAGCTGTGTAAAGGAACAACATAAAATTCCATTTATAGAAGTTCTAAATTAGATGGAGAGACATGCTAGATGATAAATACTACAGAAAATTATGTTAGTATAGATCAAAAGGACAGGTTAGTAGGAATTTAATTAAAAACTTGCCATTCATGCTTTAAAAAATTCTGTATTATCTAAAAGCTTTGAGACAAACACAACAGTCAAGAGAACTTGTATCTGACTGTTCTTGCTTGTCCTCTCAGACCTGCCCTCCCCACTAATGAAAGAACCAGTGTGCTGGAGCTGCAGCTCATGCTGTGTACAAATCAAAGGGTGATGGAAGAGACAGTTGCTCAGCTGGGGAGCTGGAGGTGTGCTGGACATCGCGCTGGGATGAAACAGAATGTCACACTTCTCCTGCAGCTCACTGGGAACACTAAGGCATGTCTGGAGCTTTGTGGCAGCACCTAAGAAACATTACAGTGTGAAGGCCAAGAGAAGCTGTAAGCTCCTCAACCCACACCTCTGCAGGTTCAGCCCCAATTCACCTGTGGAAGAAAATCTAAAATAGGAACTAGTGCCATGGCAAGGCACAGCTGTGGGAAATGGGGAACATCAGCACAAGGCCTGAAGGAAAGTGCACACAGTGTGTGTTTTTAAATTCTGTTGCCATCAAGTTAGACTACCAATGTCGTTTCAATACAAATGGGACCTACGTCTCAAATATGCTGATCTTCTCAACTGATTTGAGTGGAATCTGGATATTCACATGCCAAAACAGTCAGTTTACTATGTGCCAAAATGGGAATTAACAGTTATATTGAGGTTAACTGAAGACCCTTAGCTTTGATCATTTTGGCAATGGAATATTAATCTGAATAAATTTGGTGCATATGCAGAGTTGGATCAGTAGCATCATGCTGGGCTTTGGTGAAATCTGCTTTATTTTCACCTGCTCCACAGGTGCACTGTTCCTCCCTCCCTTCTCCTCTGCCCCCAGGTATGAACTCTGCAGGTAAGAAGCAACCTTTGCTGAAACCAGTCTGGAGGCAAACATACTTCCCAGAAAATGACTCACAAAGCAAGCATACAGTGCCAGAGTTCACCCTGCATTTCCTCAGTGACTAATCTGTGTCTCTCCTTCTCAGTCTGATGCCTTTTTTTTTCAATTAGCTTATGGGAACATGTTTTACTTTCTATCTCTATTTAAAAAGTTGGCAGCTGGTAACTGGAGAGGAAGGAGACCCAACAGTCACATATGTACCATTTCTTTTGGGAACTAGCTTAAAAATAAATTTAAGAGACACTATTTCTCACTAATATAGATAAAATACAATAGCGGATCTATATTATGGGAGCACAGATATGTGGTGAAAATAAGCTTTTTCATAGTTTCCATTATGAGCTCCATTCCCTGAGCTGTCATCTTTTCACTGAAATTTTGTCGCCTACTGAGATTTCTACAGTTGGAAATAAGGGAAGCCAAACTCCTTGCACGACTTGCTGCAGGGGGAGGGATGAGACAGCTGCCTAAATCCCTTCAGGCTGGCCTGCTAATTCCCTCTTCACTTACTCCACTTATGGGACCCCATGTCACACTTGCAGCTAATGTAACCCAAATAGTAGCTTTGACTTCATCGACATTTCTTCTTCATTTTTAAAAGCCAACTCTAAACACTTTCAGATACAAAATATTACCAGTTATTTAGCTCTACACTCAACCCACATTATTTTCAAAATGCTCCCTCAAAATCCAGTTGTTATTCCTCCTCAAGCAAGTTTCTACTCAATTCAGTCTATCAAAGGAAATTTTCCAATTTCTCTTCTGTGAGCATCACTTCTTCACTTCCATTCCACCAAGTGCAATCAGTCAGGCCTGGTGCTCCCCTCTGTTTTGTGCCTGTCTTGGTGACCAATTCACATGTCCCAGAGAAAAAAGTATCCCTTCCCACTAACAATTCTTACCCCCTCACCTTCTGTCAGGGACACAACTGTTAGAGTACAAAATCACTCCATCCTGGTGATGCGGAGCTTCCTTTCCCATCACTGATGGCAATGTCTAAGTGATGGAAACTTCCAAGGGCCTGCTTTGAAATTATTATGCCATGTTACCTTGTGTGTCAACTGGTTTGTTATTGCAAGGCATTTTGTTGCCTGATCCCTTCAATAGTACTGTGCAGTCATTACTGCATTAGTCCAAAGCACATGAGTACGCACATGGAGCTGTACTTTAATTTCTGATTTATGTTTAATTAATGAAGCAAGCTGAAGAGGCACTGGGCACTATCCAAATAGCTTGTTCTAAGGATGCTAAGCCTGAGCTTCGGCCCCTTATGCTTAATGTTATACAAGGGACTACTTGTAGAAATACATTAAGGTTGCCTCTCAATCGTGACTTATTTTCCTTTCACATACAACATTGCCATTTGAGAATGCTAGTGGGGTTCATTCCTTCATTTCCCTCTACTTAACTCATAATATGCAACTAAAATGTCACCAAGTGAAAAAGCTTTTAATGCCCTGGGTTATATTTGTCTTTTTGTTCTTTGTAATAAAAGCTCTGTGTTTTTCAATAAAATTAATTCTATTAGTAGAAAGATGCTTAAAGGACAGGCATAGCTTTAAAATCTCCAAGGCTGCATTGGGAACTACAGTGGAGAGTTGTATTTATGCTGAATTTTACTGACTTTATTTGATCTTTTAGCCAAGGCTGATCTAGCTCAGTTCACTATTTCTAGGCTTCCTGCCAAAGAGAGGCTTGTTTTTGTTTAACATGCTTAGTGGATTTTTATTATCACATTGGTACTGTATCCCTAGCCCTACTGGGGAGCTTCATTTCAGTACCAGCTTGTTATTTCCTATGATTTGCTGAAAGTGGAAAAATGGTTATTTTTTGTTTAACCATATGGGATAGCAAAATGAAAAGACAACTTTCTCTTGCATTGCTCCATAGTTCTTGCTGCAGCAGTTGAATAATTAGTTTCAGGGTCAAAGGAACTGGGCATTTGATAGTTTATTGGGAAATATTTTGGCTGATCAAAATTATTTTTGGCTACAAACCTGTATTGCCAGCTGACACAAATACTAAACCCACAATTCTCTTTCCTTTATTGTAAACCAAGAACAGTAGATCAGCACGGAAAGTGACACCTGAATCAAGGTCTATTTTCATCACAGTAAAATGACAATAAACTTACCTGTCCCATTTTATCACAGTCCAAATGAATCAAGTTAAAATTTAACCAATTCTTTAAAATCACATAAATCTTTCAAGGCATCATCTTCTCCATTTCACTTTTCATTCCACAAGCATCAATTCTAAACAGCGAATGAAAGATACATACATTGAATAAGACATACAATTACCTTCTATTCAGAGCTACTCCTTGTATGCAAGCACCCTGGATATCTTTAGACTAGAATTATAAACTGATATTGATGAAACAATTTACTTTAGCTTTTATGTTCACACTCAAGGATGGATCAAAATAATCTCTAATGGCCATATTTCAAAAGAAGTTGGTGTGAGATCTCCCACTGGGAACAATGTCAGCAACTAGACATGCAGCTCTTTCAGAAATGCAGAATGATGGTATCTCACATTGTGCATCATTCAGAACAGTATATTTTCTTCTTTTTGCTTCTTTTTAAACTTCATAAGCCTATGTTTACTAGCTGTTTTACAGCCTCCTCTACAATGTACTGTGTTATATTCCTGCCAACATCCATATAATCAATAGATCAATTACCCAAGCATAGAAATTACTATAGAACAGATGTTCCATCTAAAAAAAAACAACAAAAACAACACAAAACAGTAATAATAAAAAAACAAACAACAAACAAACCAACTTAGAATAATGCAATACACTTTCTTTGTGTAATTTTTGTAAATACTGCTGGAACAATAAACCTG
>WYEA01024872.1:18545-29554 GCA_033558465.1 Alcedo atthis | reverse complement strand
AAATTGCATTAAATTTCTCCCTGCCCAGCTCTCCAGTCTGTCCAGGTCTCTCTGGATGGCAGCACAGCCTGCAGCTGAGTCAGCCACTCCTCCCAGTTTGGTGTCATCAGCAAACTTGCTGAGGGTGCTCTCTAGCCCCTCGTCCAGGTCATTGATGAATATATTGAATAATACTGGACTCAGCACTGACCCTTGGGGGACACCACTTGTCACAGGCCTCCAGCAGGACTCTGCTCCACTGACCACAACTCTCTGAGATGTGTCCTTTAGCCACTTCCCAATCCACCTTACTACTATATTCCGTTACAACTTGCTTGTGCTCACCATTTACCTGCTCTTTACAGATCATTCACTTAAGCATTCTTTTTTTACTTCTATCAGAATCCTAGAAAAGATGAAATTTTAGCTTTAGGAACTTAATTTGCTTCCTATGTCAGCCATCACTTTCGCTTCTGACCATCCTTTCTTACTGAGACCACTGAAGTAACAAGATCACTGCCTTTCTAAGCAAGTAAATTGTCCTATAAAATAACTTGCTTCTGTCACTATGTCAATGTGAACAATGGTGTTTCAAAAATATGTTTTCTCAAGAGATCTTAAGGAGAAATTAAATTTATTTTTTCATTGCACTACATTTAGAACAGACATGCAGTTAGATGATGTCTGCTTAAATTTATAGTTGTGTTTATACCATAAAAAAGAAATAACATGAATGAACAATTTAGGAAGGATGATTCACTAATATTTGAGTCTCATTTTGTTGGCAATATCCTCTTAAAGCTGACCAATATATATTTTGTTGTGGCTGGAAATGCAGCTCATTGACTCATCTTTTGGATAAGATTTGAAAAACCATGAGATATTAAAAGCTTTATGATCCCTCTTTTAACAGGACACAAGCAGCAACATTTCTCCATCTTCTATCATCCCTGCCAGCACTCTTCAAGTTCAAGATGGCAAAAAGTATCTTGAAAAAAAGTTAATTAATCCCCAAATGGTAATTCAATACAGCCAGCTAAAGCTACTTGCAGAATTTGGTCAAAATGATAGAATTTGTCAGAAAAAAAAATATAATTTTTTAGCTTTACATTTTTAACTGGAATTTTTCTTTTTTTTCTTTAATAATTTAAAATATTAATATTTTAGCAAAGCTAAACCAAGCATTTATGAAATGCAAGTGTTTTAATTTGCATTGAGCATTTTTTTCAGATTAACCAAAGCAAAGCTTTTCCAAGCCTAGTTACTACTTCTCCCTTCACATCAAAATTAAAAAAAAATCAATCACAGCCACCTTGCTTTGATTGTAATTGAGATTTTTTTTCCCCTTCAGTTTTCATTTTGGTCAAGATACAAAAAAAACCCACACACTTCCCAAGCTCCATTCAAACACAAAGGATATGGCTGAGTACTCTGAAAGCTTGTCTAGGACTCTAGAAGATAAGTGCTCCAGTATATTTCTTTGTACATGATGTAATGGAGTTTGTGGACACTACATTTCAGTACCACATATATTTGGGATAATCAAGGATGTTCTTCAGACAGTTGTTTAAGCTTCTTGTGGCTTTTAAAGTATGTACAGTGTGAGTTTTCACTCAGGTTTTCATACATTAGGATTGAAGTATCAGAGCTAGACAAAATGGAGATTCATTCAATGCGGAACTCTTCAAAAAATCAGATCCACATTTCATAGATGATAAGCTGATGCAGCAGAAATATTCAGCACACTAGCAGCTTCAAATGTCATCTCTCAGGAAACAGCAGATCACATCAGCATGCACTTTAAGATCTATTACAGCAATATCAGCAGTCCTTGATTTCTGAAAATGGTGTTATTTATGCAGGTAGAGTAAGCTGTCACAATTTGACAAGTTTAGATTATTTCACAGAGGACAATCCACTGCAAGGCAAAGACAGGAATTGATTCTTTTCTCCCCATGCATAAGGATCCCCAAGCTGTCATAACATGAGCTCAATGCCTTGCTTGCTGCAGAATGAAGCTGAGTTAATGCAAAATTAGAAGTTACCATTTTTGTGCAATCTTTATTCAGAAACCATAAGCCCTGTTCTTTGTCATAGTCTGCATTTTAAGTGCATTACTGTATAGCTGCCATTAAAAAAAAAAAAAATAAAAAAAATCCTCCTCTGTTCCTTTATTCCAAAACAATCCTACAATAGAATAATCTTGCCACACACTGAGCTGACTCTTCTCTTGGAGAATCAATGTGTCAAGGCCAAGCACAAGCAAGTACTCGATACAGTTTTGTCCCTCAGTGATTAATTATCAGTTGTGCCACTCCTCTCCCAGCTGGGGGAATGATACTCCAGGATTTTGTCTGCTAATAAAGATTTTACTATTTCAGCACAACTAAACTCTTGGAATAATGATTTTCATCTACTTTTTTGCTGCATTCTGAAATTGCTAAATCATCATAGAAAGGAAAAAAAATTCAATAATGGCAAATACCCATGCACAATCATGCACACGTATCACCCGCTCATATGTGGGTACAGGCCAGTGTGCACCTGTCTTACTGGATTTTCCCAGAATCTCTATTATCATTTAAATTATGAAACATGGGGAAGTAATGTTCAGAGATGCTGCCAGCCCTACTCTCAATAACTTCACCTTTCAAGATAAAAGGGTTTATGCAGGATTTAGATCTTCAGCTATGCCCTCAAGTAAGTTTTTATGATCTCATTCAAAAGTAATGGATTACAGGCTTTTAAAATAACCTTTGAGTAACACAATCTAAAGGTTTGCCTTAAGTATTTTTTCTAGTGTGTAGAAAGTGTTGTTTTTCTGCATGTCTGACTTTGTCTCCTTCACCATCTACAGTAAGCATGGTTTTAATTGCTACTGTACCTCTGTGAGGGCAGCTTCCCTATTGCTTTGGGGTTTGCTTTTGATTGTCACTGTGACTTGTGTCAGCACAGGGGAAAGAACAGAAAATCTCCCGGGAAACAGAGCAATAAGCCTATCTGGAACAACATTTATAGATTATTTTTATGAAGAAAATTAATAGACTGGTACTCCTATAGACGCTTTTACTCTGGCATATAATACAGTAAGCAACTGTGATTTCACTTGTGTGGCACAAAGAGAGAAAATCAGAAATTTTTTGCATCTACAGTTACAAATCTCTTAAATTCAAAAACCAAAGCATTTGAAGATCAGTAAGGAAAAACCTGCACTTCTTTAAAAACAAAACTGCAAATAGTTTCCAAATGTAAATAAATGTGATAAAACCTTTTGCCCACATGGAAAACCTGTATTGTGCCTAACCAAAGGATATGTTGAATGGGAACAAGAGCAACAGAAGGAAAAAATATCTCACAGCTCAGTCCTGAAGTGCCACCCCTGAGAATGAAAATCTGCTTAATCTCTGACCCAGAACTCCTCTGCAATATTTGGCAAGCACTCATCTTATATGGGAACGCTCTTGGTTTCCAGCTGACTGGGCTTGGGCACTTGCAGTCAAATTGGCAGGACTTGCTGAGAGCCATCAGCTGCAGCTGAGATCAATTATAGCTACATTTAAAATGTTGAGATGTCTTAAAAAGACAAAAAACAAACAAACAAAAAAGAAAAGGAAGATGAAAGAACAAACAACAAAAAAAAGACTCTACATTTATGTTTAGGAACCCCGGACTAGAAGACATTTCCTACGGTTTTGGAATCCTAGACTTGACCTTTCCGAGCTTCAGTTTCCCGATGTAAAACAAGCAATGTCACCCGCTACTCTGAAAAGTGTTACATGAAGGTAAGTTCTTTCATATCAATAAATGTTTTAGAAATAATATCAAATGCACTAGAGAAATGCAATGAGTAAGTGAAGTTTTATTCAATGTAGCACTTGGATAATTAGTAAAGAGTCCATTTTCAAGGACATACACTGAATGTGGAAAGTGGAAAGAAATACTGTATAAATCCCCACAGAATGACATGAGAGCAAGTGGAGGAGGCAATGAGATAATTTATCAAAGACCAGTGACAGTGCAAGAAAGGAGTTGACCTTGCTCATATTCATGCTCATGACCTTCAGGTTCATGTTCATCCTTAATTCTGAGCCTTGTCATCTGATTTTTCACAAAATATTCTTTAAAATGTTTTTTCACTTTTAGTATTAAAAAGTTATTTCAGTTAAGCTGACTGAAACAAAACAATCTAAGAGCAGAAATACTACATTTTGCATGTCAGGGAAATCCAGCTACTGTGGAGATGATTTATCACCAATTACTATGGAGATGATGTGTCTGAAATTGAGGTCTCTCTATCAGGGAAAAAAATGCCTTTGTCATTAGAAATAATAAACAGAGGACCAAAACCATCAGTGGCCACTTGGAGGCTCTTCCAGCATATACAGGACTTTAACCCTTTAATGCCAACTATTCAACCTAGCAGTTGAAATGCTTGTTGCATCCCACTCCTTCCACCCTTCACCCACAGGAACACTCAGCACATTGTGAGATACAGCTTACTACTCTCATTCCAAGTATATTTCTGGTTTCTGTGCTGAATACCAATGACAACAGTGACTTTCACCCAGACTTAGGGCAAGCACATGACCTAAACCAGTCACACAGTAGTACTTGCTGCCCCTGCTGCTTGCATGCTTTTGACGTTTGATTTGTCCCAACAAAAGTTTACAAACATGTTGGAACACATATTCAACAAACTGTTTATCAAGATCTTGAACACCTCTCTTCTGATCTCCAACCTAATGTTCTTGGCCAAGTGTCAGATACAGTCTTTTATTTTAGTGAGACTGTTCAGAAAAATATGACCAGTCCCATCACATTTCTGACCTTTAATCAAACATAAAAGATAGCAGGATGCTGCATTTTTACTGTTGCAGGATGATGCTGCCTTGTTCCTGCACCACCAAAGCTCTGCAGAGATATACTCACTTCATACCTGTGTCACTCTGAAACCAGTGAAGCCCAATCTGAACATGAGTACATCAATGTATGCCGGGCCAACACAGCACTAGGTGGATGGAAAAATCATTGCCTTGCCATGTCCCAGTACTTTAACCTTTCTACCATCCTTTGGAACTAGAGTTGGAGGTGCATGTAGGCAATGATGGTAAAAAAAGATACTGGAATGACAAAAGTGGTCTCAAGAAAGCAGGAACCACATATGAAGTGTATAGGTAAAATCTAAAGATCAGTTGTTTTGCAGCCCAGATAGGTTTAATCTGCCTATCACCAGATACAATAAATACAGAATTTCATTGCGCCTCATTTGCAGATCCTTTCCTTCAAATACAAAACCACTTCAAAAACAACTCATACGTCATGAAAACCTGAAGCCTTGATGGTTTCTTGCCAAGATAAAAGTAGCTAAATGTCATATAATTTATTACCTTGAAGGAGTGGCTTTTGTCCACCAAACTCATCACATTAAATAACGTTGATTCCAGTTAGTGTTTTCACAGTATGTGGGACCATTACACAATAACTAACTAAGGATGACAGTAACTGGGACTTAATTTTTTCATGATGTACATTGACTTAACATCACTCTCTTGTTTTCAAATCAGACACTTGACTAAGGCTACTCCTAACTAACATGCACAGAGGAGATTTCCTTCCCACCAGTATGCCTGGCAAATGTAACCAGGCAGGAATTTGTGGGCACAGCCAAAGGTTTAACTCAACACTTCCCTTTCTGTCTGCTGCCACAGACTCTGAACTGTACCTTGTGGAGGCCTCCCCAAAGCTCTTGACTGCCCAGTGGGAGGTGCGAGAGCAGAGTGGTTGTTACATCCATGTTATGTGGGGCAGCTCTCTTCCACTCTCTCACAGGCAGTATTTTTAAACAACTCCTTTTGCCAAAGCTCTCATTTAACTTTTTATTATTATTATAATTATTCAGTGAAGTGGTTTAGCCCAGATAATAACTATCCTTCAAATATGTCTATTGTAGTATTTTTTAGGTTATATCTTTCAGTGAGGTACAAACACATGAGTAGTCCCATGTCTTAAGGTGCCTGCTTTTGTCTTCTGGCTCTGCTCCAACTTCTTCCTCTAGCATAACACAGATTCTGCTGGGTTTTTCCAACTATGCTGCTGCAACTGCAAGTTCAAGCTGCCTAACCACAAACTGCAGAAATTTTTCGTGACAAACACATTACTCTTTTGAGTAACTCTCTTTGGAAAAGACAATGCAGTGGGTCTATGTGCATTTGTGTGTTTTGTTGTGCATTTGTTGTCTTTTTTTCTAAATCAAATCATGTCCTTATCCTGGGGCCCAAGAATCTGTTACCAGTATTACAGCAGGGAAATAGATACTTCCAGACACCTTTTGTCCAATAGACCTTGCAATATCATCCATTCATTCTTCTAATGATCTAAGATGCCTAATGTTCAAATCATGAGACACTATTTCTCCCTTCTGATCCAGTTACATCATGGTTTAAAACTCCTAAATTATAAATTCTATCAATTAGTTATTTTCTAGTGAAGTAATTATTTTTCTTTTTTTCTTTTTTTTTTTTTTTAATCTTAAGCACTGTAATGTTGGTTGGAATACTGGTTCAAAGCTACATGGTCACTGTTTCATTCCAGCCAACTGGTATCAGAGCAAACTACCAGAACTGCACCAGGAATCTGAAGTGCAAGAACAACAATTGAACAAAGGATGCTAAGAGACTGGATGTGAAGAGCTGGATTGTAATAGCAAGTCCTGTTGAAGTTCTTCGTATAACACACAGATTGATCTGTAACATTTTACTTCAGCTGATTGTCCCTTCCATCCCCTATTTTAAGAACAGCCTTGCTGTGACAGTGTCAGGCTTTCAGTACCATGCCTACCATCCCTGTATTTCAATTATCATGGTCCATAGGACATCAGCAGCAAACAAGTTAAAGCAGCTTCTTTCCAGTGCAATTCTGTGAGTGCACACAGGCAAAGTGATGACATCTGATTCATTCACACTATTGTTGTGTGTGATGAGAAACAAAGGGAACTCAACATGGGAAAAAAATCACTTTAATTGTAATCTATACCCCTCCAAAGAACTGAATGTTCTTAATATAAAAACAGCTCTGACAGAGAAGAACCATATTGCTATTACATTCAGTGTTAAAATCTGACTGCTGCTGGCACATTATGGTTTACTATTTAAATCCACTGTAGTCAGAAACCTCTTCCTTTCTCGTCTGTCTCACTTTTTCACAGAGTTGCTCTCCTTTCCAATGCCAAAATGCTTTCTGAATATGTTCTAAACAAAGGGGGGAGGGACATCCAAACAGTAAGTGTCTGATAAGTTCTTTAACAGGACAAGAAGTGATGGTTTTAAACTAAAAAAGGGTACATTTAGACAAGATAGAGGGAAGACATTTTTGCAATGAGAGTGGTGAAACCCTGGAACAGGTTGCCCAGAGAGGTTGTAGAAGCCCCACCCTTGGAAACATTAAAGATCAGGAGGGCTGGGCCTCTGAGCTTCCTCATCTATTTAAAGATGTCTCTGCTCACTGCAGAGGGGTTGTACTAGATGACCATTAGAGTTCCCTTCCAACCTAAAACCATTCCATGATTATATGTTTCCTTCATTAATTGTACTTATATGAATTCATTCTTATTTGCAATGTGTATCATATGTTCAGTTTCTGATCCAGCATTATGTCCTCATAATAAATTAGGTCTGGATTTTAAATGACATCTTTTGTCAGAAAGCACTTTGTACATGTTACATACAGAGTTCCCTTTGTAATGAAAAGAAACACAATGAAAAAGCTAACAATTTTCCATTGCAACATTTTTGGTTGCAACCAAAAAGTTTGCACTCAGAAATTAGTCTCCAGTGCCTACGTCTACTTCCCTGGGCTTTCATTTTCCTTCTTGCACCATACTCACAGACTCTCAAGATGCAAACATGTGGACATGCAATAGGAAAAGACAGGGATGTGTCTTGGGGAACTAGGAGTCTGAAATCCTGAAGCACCAGCAGAGCCCTTGCAAGTAGCTCTTTTCAGATCTGAACCAGGAGCTTCTGCCCAAAAACTGCAATATTGCATCCCAAATTTTTCATTCTCTGTTTCTTTTTTACCAAAAAAAGCACATTTTTATGAAGTTCCCCAACGTTAACTCTGTAAAGAATACAAAGCATTGAAGATGTTGATGAAAGATAAACACTGATTAGTTCACATCATAAAGAAGCACTGCCAGTGCTACTTAGGCTCTTGTTACCCACTGAGCTGCCCCATGTCGCCTGCATGATGATAAATTGTGTGCAACAGCAAACCAGGGAAATGCAGTCTCTACTTCACCTGCACCGCCAACCAATCAGGAAACCACCCTGGTCAGGCAGCAGACCATCCTGCCAGTGGCAAGGCTCCTGCTTTCCCTTTATCATCATTTGTCTTAGATCACGGGATCTTTAGGTACAGGGGACGCTTCCCATTACATATTTAAAGCATGCCCAAAATAATGACTGCAGTTCCTCTTTAATACCAGGGCAAAGCTATGTCAACATTTAATTTTTTTTCCCCTTTCATTTTCAATTGGTCGCTTGATAGATCCATTATATATAATGCTACAAATACCCCTTATAAGACTATTCCCTTCCATGTACAACTTTCTGTTTCCTTATTTAAACAAATTAGTGCTGATCTGCACAGAAATAGTTTTTTGTAAGAGAAAGGGAGAGGATTAAATCCACCTTTATGCCTGCATCCCAGAAGTGCCCTGTGCTCCTTCACCGAGCTTTTGCTAATGTCATCATTGCACCTCTCTTCCAGATGTATTATTTTGCTTAAGGAGACAATGAAGTAGTATGTGGCTGCTCTGGTCATCACTGCATGTGACCCATTCCTATCACTTGCAGATCACTTAGTGTCCTCTCTCCCACACACTCCTCCCCAGAAGCAGAGCTCCTGCAGACATTTAGGACCACAGATGGGCAGCAATGATGTAAAGAAAACCTACTTTCCAGCAATCATTTCCGTAAGCAGTGTCCTGCAGTTTTACTGTTGTCTGGTGCTTTTTAGAAGTACCAGATTGATTGGTAAGAACTGAATCAACAACGCCTCAAGGACATGGCCTATGTTCAAATCTATTTATGATTTACCAAGTCATTAAAATAATCACCCACCCTTTTCCACATGCTGCATTTTCACGCACACTTTCCTGTCCCATGGGATCTTGATGGGAATCACAGTTTCCTAGATTTGGGTATTGATTAACTTGTCACCATGCTGTCCACTATATTCCCAGTACATCAGATATGGATCTCTCTTTGTTCATACTTGTGCAATTTGCACAAGCTCTTTGGCAAAGAACTAAACTAAGGAAGATATGCTCACTAGAAACTCTTCTTATAAAAGAGGGAGATAATAAAAATATGAGCAAGTAATAGAATCATAGAATGTCTTAGGCTCAAAGGGACCTCAGAAATAATCCAATCCAACTTCAGAAATCATCCAATCCAACCTCCTTGCCGTGGGCAGGGACATTTCCTAACTAGACTAGGCTGCTCAAGGCCTCATCCAACCTGGCCTTGAACATCTTTGAGGCTGGAAAAGACTCTGAGCAGCCTGGTCTAGTTAAGGGTGTCCCTGCTTACTGCAGGTGGGGTGGACTAGATGACCTTTGGAGGTCCCTTCTGGCCCTAAACATTCTATGATTCTATGACCTCCATGGAGGGGCATCCACAACCCCTCTGGGCAATCTATTTCAGAGTCTCACCACCCTTGTACTGAAGAACTTTTTCCTAAGATCCAGTCTAAACCTATTTTCCTCAGTTTAAAACCATTTCTCCTGGTTCTATCACTGCACACTCTTGTGAAGAGTCCCTTTTCCAGCCTCAGTGTAGATTCCCTCAAGGTATTGGAAGGCACTTGTAGGTCTCCCTGGAGTCTTCTCTTCTCCAGGTTGAACAATCCCAGCTCTCTCAGCCTATCCTCGTAGCAGAGATGCTTCAGTCCCTGCATCATCTTTGTGGCCCTCCTCTGGTTGGTTCCTCTATCTCTTGGAGTAAGAAGTTATCATCAGTGCATTCCAGAAATCTTCTGGATTTCTTATGCCCTGATGTGTTGTCTCTCCAACAGATATCATGATGTTTAAAGTCCCCCATGAGGACCAGGGCTTGTGAACTAGCAGCAATTCCTAACTGTCTGTGAAGGGCCTCATCTATTTTCTCCTCCTGGTCAGGTGGTCTGTAGCAGACCCCTATTGTAATGTCTCCTTCCCTTCCTTTCACCCTGGCCCATACGCACTCGGTCCTTTCATCACTCACCTGGTGGAGCCACATGAGTTCTAGCTGTTGACTGACATAGAGGGCAACAGGCAACACTCACTCTTCATCTCCCCTGCCTGTCCTTCCTGAAGAGTTTATACCCTTCTAATCCAACATTCCAATCCTATGAGTCATTCCACCATGTCTCTGTGTGGCAAATCAGATCATAGTACTGCAGGCATGCAGGCATCTCTAGCTCCTCTTGTTTATTGCTCTTGCTGGGGGTGTTCACATAACAGCATTTGAGCTGGGCTCCTGAAGAAGTACCTGGAATCCTCATATCTGACTAACTAGCTGGTATAATCTTCAGTTTCCCCTTTTCATTGCCCGTGCCATGCACATTGGTATTCTCTCTATGTAGTCTCATTCTCACTCCAGGACTCTTTTTTCCCTTTGAGACAAGAATTTCCTATCTGTAGTCAGCAGGCCTGGGGTCTTGTAAAGTAGCTTGTGATCAAAGAACCCAAAATCCTGCGGATGACACCTGTTATGTAGTCAGGAATTAATCTGCTGGATTTTCTTTATCATGCCCTCATCAAACATAACTAATAGTGGGATAGAGGCAAATACTACTTGCACTCCCCATGCCTTCACCATTTGTCCCAGGGCCTGAAGTCTTTTATTCACTGTTCTCAAGTTTCTTACTGAGATTTCATCATTGCCTACAACTAGGGTCGGAAGCTTTCTCAGTATGTCACAGAATCACAGAATGTTAGGGGTTGGAAGGGACCTAGAAGATCATCTAGTCCAACCCCCCTGCCTGAGCAG